>CM055442.1:11238257-11346087 GCA_029228465.1 Salix viminalis
AAAAACAAGTGGATTCCCGATCAAGAGAAGAGAAAGACCTTAGTCGGGTCTATAAGACCCTTCTCTGCTCAGCCTCTACGGGCTTCAATAGAGAACTCATCCCAAAGACATCATCAAGCATCATAAGCAGCAGCATTGAGATCTTTCAGCCAAATCCTGATGCCCTCGTCTTTTCCATCGCTTCTCCTCTCGCATCCTTGAGGGACGCGCTTGGACCCTCATGAGGTTGCGCTTGAGGTTCTCAAGCTCAGTCTGGAGGCCAAAAACAAGCCCAAGCTCCAAAAGGAGGTCAAGGAGGATGACTTCGGAAACATAACTTGCAAAATGCATGATCTGATGCATGATCTTGCAAAATCAGTTATGATAGAAGAATGTTGTTTGATCGAGGAGAATGGGAGCAGACCTAAAATTCCCAAGACAGTTCGTCACGTGTCTTTTTCTTTCCTTGGTGAAAAGGACCTTGGCAAAGTGCAATCATTGCGGTCGCTGATCTCCTTTGGGGCTCTTTCATTCAAGGTGTCTTCACAAAACAAACTACGGACGTTGGGTTCAAGCGGTATCTGGTTTGAGAAAAAATTGACGGAGTTGATTGGTAATTTGAAACATCTAAGATATCTAGATGTCTCTCGTTCTGATATCCGAAAACTACCTGAATCAATCAGCTCTCTTCAAAACTTGCAGACCCTAGATTTGAGCTACTGCCGTTCTCTTTATATGCTACCAAAAAAGATGAAGGACATGAAAAGTCTCATTTATCTTGACCTCACAGGTTGTGATGCGCTTCAATGTATGCCTTCTGGGATGGGACAACTGGGTCTGCGAAAGCTTGGTATGTTCATTGTGGGTAAAGAGGTTGGTCATCACATAGGGGAGCTGCGAAGACTGAATTACATTGGGGGTGAGTTGAGCATCAAGGATCTACATAACGTCCAAGGTCTCGCAGATGCACAAAATGCTAATTTGGCGAGGAAGACAAATCTTCAATCACTCAGTTTGTCTTGGCGAGACGACGAAAGCAGCAAATTCAGTGAGGCAAACAGTGAAGATGTTCTTCGTGCCCTTGAACCCCATTCTAACATGAAGAGGTTAGAGATAAGCGGATATCGAGGATCAAAATTCCCGGATTGGATGCTGGAGTCGCGTCTACCAAACCTAGTGGAGATCTCACTACAGTCGTGCATGAATTGTGAACGTCTTCCTCCTTTTGGGAAACTGCCGTTTCTTAAGCACTAGTGTATTCAAGTTCCCCAAGAGGATGCTCACAAGTGCAGAAGTAACTGCGTCAGCCATAGCTTTTCTTGTTTTCTTTTTGCGGGAAATTTAACTGTGGGTCTTAATTAGCAGCAAGAGGCAAGTGGTAAATGGAAGTAAAGCAAGAAATGGTGGTGAAGTGGGGACAGGGGAGAGAGCTGAGCTAGGGAAAGTTGAAGTTAAGGGAGAAAGAGAGTTTTGGACGGATGTGGGCTTCTGTCAGCCATTCACTGACTTTTGTGGACCTTGAGGAATTACTATTTTTTGGTTTCTCTAATGAATCTGCTAATGAGTTTTAGTAGGCTGATTACGGATTGTTTTAAAAATATTTATGAAAAAATTTAAAAAAACATTATTTTTATTTTTTACTTTAATTAATTTTTTTATCTTTTTAGATTATTTTAATATGCTAATATCAAAAATAATTTTTAAAAAATAAAAAAAATATCATTTTAATATATTTTTAAACAAAAATCATTTTAAAAAACAACTACAATCACAACCACACTCTAAATAGCACTACATCTACAGACTGAGCTAAGCTTTTTTCTAACACTAACAAAATATATTCAAGCGAGCATAATCCAAAACAACTCAAATTAAATTAATTCAAAATATAAAAAGAGGACTATATGTGAACATCGGTATTGAGAATACAAGCTGTTTTACAACCCATCGGGTGGTGGAGTTTGCATAATCCAAAACAACTCCAATTAAATTAATTCAAAATATAAAAAGAGGACTCTTATGTGAACATCGGTATTGAGAATGCAAGCTGTCTTACAGCGCATCGGTTGGTGGAGTTTGCATAATTCAAAAGATAAGTAAATCTCGAGGAAATGGGAAGTCAATTTTCCATGCAAGGACCACGCAAAAGGAATCTCCCTTTCTTCATTATACAATCCCGGAGGTTACAGTAAGTTGATATTTGGGACGATTACAATTAACGAAACATGATTTGAAATTTAACATGGGAAAAAATATAATATCATTCTCAAAACAAAACCCTAATTGGATTTTAATGCTTGATGTGACCTCGAGATTAGTCTCCAAATCATTCCCCCTACCTTCACGCCATAGACTAGTCGACCACTTGCAACGGAGCTAAATACAAGTCAATAAAAACAAACCAAACGCAGAGAAGAAGAAAAAAAGAGAAAAAAGAGAAAAAAGAGAAAGTGATCATTGATCTCCAATATTTTTTTTTTTGTTCTCTTCACTATTTTCTCTTTTTTCTCATTGCTAGAATATAAAGGTGTCATTTTTTTCTTTAAAATTGGTCCTAATTTCTTTTATTGCTATTTGTTTTATTTATTTTTTTAATCAACTTGTTTCTTCAATTTCACCTCTCATCATTTAGTCTCATTTAATTTTTATATCAAACTTGGTTCTTATTTTTTTTTATTGTTGTTTGTTTATTTTTAATCCATTTTCTAATTGGATTTAATTTTCAATTTAATCCGTTATGCATTTGATTTCAATTTATTTTTATATCAAACTTAGTTCTTATTCTTTTAATTGTTATCTATTTTGTTTTGGATCTGTTTTTCATTGCATTTTTGTATTCCATCCCTTAACGTTTTCATGATTTGGGATTTTTTGTTGTTATTTTTTAGGATTTACCCTCTATATTAGAAATACTGTCAAACACTCCATTTGCCTCAATTATATTAGAAATTGCAGTTTATATTAGAAATTAATTTAATTTTTAAATTTTAAAAAAATAAGTTCACTCTCATAAATATATTATAGTATAAATAACCACAGTTCGCTCTTCATTAAAAAAACTAAATTAATTTCAAAAATCCTTTTTGTCCTTAAAAACTTCAAGAATTGCTTGATTTTTGTGTAACAAAAATGCCATTAAGGGAAACCAATACTCACCACAAGAATTTAATTAATTTTTTATTAGAGCTTAAGAATAACTGTAAGCCTTTTTGTTTCTGGGTTCACACGCCCTCCTTAAACATTAAGTTATTGTTCGATATTATCTTTTAAAAATAATTTAAAAGAAATTAAAAATAATTTATTTTAAATATTACTTTACTGCATTTCTAAATATAATATTTAAAAAAAACATCAACCTCACATTAAAACAATATTACATAAATATGTTTAAATATATTAAAATATTTTTTTAAAAAAATTATTCTTCTTAAACAATTTGAAATATAAAAAATACTGATTTAAAATAAAACAAAAAAAACAAAGTTATCTTCGCATTATCAACACACACAGGCCCACCCACTTTCTTATAAAAAAAAACCATTTCTGCATCATCCACAGTTCCATCAAGCTTTTTCACTATCACAGTATCTCTAGGATCGACTATATCCTGCTTCGCATATTCAACATCAAGGGAGCTAACAATGATGAATTTCGACCACCGACTTCACTATTTAATGAAGCACTAACAGATTTAATTAACAAATCAATAACTTTGATGGAAGATTTATGCAATGAATTGGCTGGTTGGGCAAGGGAGATAGTGTGGATGCGGTGTGCTCGGGCTGACTGGATAGTGGCTGTCGGCGTTGGAAAAAGAAAAGATCTGGGTATAAAAAACAGAAAGCAGAGTGGGTGAAAAAAGAAATGAAGAAAGAACAACGAAATAACACCTAATTACAGCTAATCAACAGTGACTAACCCGAGCAAGCAAGCAAGCAGAGTAGGTGAGCTTTCAACGCCTACATATAAATATTTGTAAGCTGATTGTATCATACTGAATATTATAATGAACATTTCATCATCTTCATATAAATTTGTGCTGGTCGTACTATTGGTTAGGATTCGTGCCAACCCCAGAATACAATTTCTAGTTCAAGCTGACGCAGTGCGAGTCAACAAGGAAGGTGATTCTTCCCTTAAAAGAAGATAGGTTATCCAAGCACGTCTTGAATTATCGACACCTGAATTATTTGGTACAACTCACACCTGCATGATGGTAAGTTGTTGAATCTTAATTATAACCCATGTTTCCATCTGTCAAGTTAATTAATGGAGCAATCATATGAAGATGCATTAATTTCATATTCAAAATGCTTTTGTGCATTGAGGATTTGAATGTAGATTGAGCATCATAATAATATCTTGATTCCGAGCAAAAATGTAGTGGAGAAGCAATGAATCGGTACGTATTTCGTGGTTTACTAATCTTTCATTTTAAGGCCTATAATAATTCATACAAATCAAGGTCAGCAGTCAAATAAGAACCTCATACCAAAAGATTTGGTCAGCTCTCTTCTTGGGCTACCGGAGAACGATATGTATTGGCAAAACATAACAAGGACTTGAGTGATGCCTTTATCTTTGATGAGTGGAGCTTTGTTCTGTGAAAAAAATATATATTCTTATTCCTTGATTCTCTCCTCTCCCACCTCTTCTTTTCCAATAGAATAAAGTCGATGATCAAGGAGTGGTGGCAGAGGAAAAAGATATATATATATATATATATATATTAAAGAGTAGAGTTGGTGTGGATGAATAAAAAATTGAATGGGAACATGCAAGAACATGGCATACATATGTTTCCAAAGAAGATATATATATTAAAGAGTAGAGTTGGTGTGGATGAATAAAAAATTGAATGGGAACATGGCATACATATGTTTCCAAAGAAGATATATATATTAAAGAGTAGAGTTGGTGTGGATGAATAAAAAATTGAATGGGAACATGCAAGAACATGGCATACATATGTTTCCAAAGAAGATATATATATTAAAGAGTAGAGTTGGTGTGGATGAAAAAAAAATTGAATGGGAACATGCAAGAACATGGCATACATATGTTTCCAAAGAAGATAGGTTATAATAAAGCTTCGTTGCAAAATTCTCAAATGTTTTCTCTGCAACTTCACTTCCAAAATGCTCTTCCAGTAGACCCTGAAAAACAGATCTGCCCCCTGAAACAGAGACTTTGATTTTGGATTCCTTCGACGTTTTCCAAATGTTATGACTCAACGAGTCCATTCTTTCAATACTGAAATTTCCGTTTGCTTTTATGATTTCTTCAATCTCCTTCCGAAGTGGCTTTTTTATCTTTTTATCTTTTTTGTTTTTACTTTTTTTAATAGAAAAGTTGATAGGAGTTATTTGTTTTTTTAATTATATATATATATATATATATATATTTTTTAAAAAATATTTATGTGTCTTGGGTACACACCAATAAGGAGACCATATTTGTAGCGTAATGCCTCCACCAAACATCTCTTTTTAGGTAATTACGAGTTGTGTTGCCCGCGCGCTGCGCTGAACTTTTTTTGATGTAGCAAACTGATTGATTGTTGTGCGTTTGTGCGTGTTTTTATTGATTAACTAAAATTTTAATTAGTTAAATTATCATTGATAAAATCCATTTCAAATGGGTTATTTGTTTTGTGCATCAAAGTGATTGAATATTGTTATTGTTCGAAATATTTGGATAATTATTTACTCGGTGTATTGTCTATGTGCATTGAAACACTTGTAAATAAATTGGATAAATTTTCCCGCTCGTTTTGTCTATGTGTGGCTTCGTATATTTTTTGTTTACATGATTTTAAATCTGAATATCAAACATAAAAAAGCCGTGAAAGTCAATTTTGAACAAAAACAACATCGACTAATAAATTATTTTGATCATTATTCCATTTTAATCATCATGATTCTTAAATTATCATAATTATTATAGTTGTTATTATAATAATTATTGTAAATAATTGATATTCAGATTATTACTAGCAGTATTAGTATAATCGTTGTCATTATTACGATAATAATCATCACGATAACCAACATCGCTGTTTTTATTAATATTATTTCAATTATAATTAGTATTATTATCATTGTTATAATGGTTTTTGACATTATTGATATTTTTGTATTACTTTATGAGTTATTTTTATTATTACCATTAAAGCCATAATAAGTTACATCATAAGCACTATAACTAATACAATAAATTATAATCGCTATTATCATGATAATTTATAATGTCACTATTATCATCAAGATCATAACACCTTAAATTATTATTATCAGTATTGTTAAAATAATAAAAATTATTAACTTACCCTGAGAAATAAAAAAACTCAAAAACTTTAACAAAAGAGCAAGCAAGAAAAAACACATCTCTTATTATTATTATTATTATTATTATTATTATTATTATTATTATTATTATTATTATTATTATTATTGCATATATAATGAAAAACAAAATTACCTCGAAGAATAAAAAATACAAAAAATTATAACAAAAGAGTAAACAAAAAAATAAAATAAATGAAAAAAGAAAAATAAATATTATTATCCTTAACAAAATCATTTGAAAAAAAAAATCTCAAATGATTACTAGTATTATTGCATAAATAATGAAAAAAATAAATTACCTCTAAGAATAAAAAAAATAAAAAAATATAACAAAAGAGTTCGGAAAAAGAGGACAAACCAAAAATAAATATTATTAGCCTTAAAAAATCCTTTGAAAAAAACATATAAAATAATTATTACTATTATTACATAAAATAATACAAAAACATTTACCTCAAAGAATAAAAAAAACTCAAAATTATAACAAAAGAGCAAGCAAAAAAATAAAATAAATGACAAAACAAAAATTAATATTAGTAGCCTTAAAAAAACATTTGACTTGGAGAATAAAAAAAAATATTAATTTTCAAATGATCGCTAATAACAAATTAAAATTTAAGGACTAAATAAAAAAAAATACAACCCCAACAAAAGAGAAAAAAATAATTGTTACAATTATTGCATAAATAATAATGAAACATTACCTTGAAAAATATAAAAAAACTCAAAATTATAACAAAAGAGTAAGCAAAAAATAAAATAAATGACAAAACAAAAAAAAATATTATTAGCCTTAAAAAACATTTGACTTTAAGAATAAAAAGTGTCATTTTTTATTGTTATTTATTGTTATTTATTTTTTTATATTTTTTTGATCAACTTGTTTCTTTAATTTCACCTCTGATCATTTAGTCTCATTTAATTTTTATATCAAACTTGGTTCTTATTTTTTTCATTGTTGTATGTTTATTTTTAATCCATTTTCTAATTGGATTTAATTTTCAATTTCATCCCTTAAGCATTTGATTTCAATTTATTTTTATATCAAACTTAGTTCTTATTCTTTTAATTATTATCTATTTTGTTTTGGTTTTTTTTTCATTGCATTTTTTTATTTCACCCCTTAACATTTTCATGATTTGGGATTTTTCTTTGTTATTTTTTAGGGTTTACATTCTAAACCATACTTGCGGGGATATATGAAGACATGCAAAGGCTCCCAACCATACCTGCGGGATATATATGGAGAAGAAAACTACAGCTAAACAGCAGTAGCTAACCCGAGCAAGCAACAAGCAGAGTTGGTGAGCTTTCAACGCCTCCATATAAACTAGCGAATATCCTGTGTCTTGTTACGGGCAGTACTATATTTTTGTCAATGTTAAATAATAAATTTGTGTAAAAATTATATGAAGTGCAAGTTTTTTATAAAATATATGAATTTTAAATGGATATAAATTTATCCGCCTAATAGGTTTCAACGAAATAACTAGTATAAAATTATTATTATCATTAAGAAAGCAAGAAGATTTGGATATCTGAATTATTGAAATTACTATAACAGTTAAAATTATTATCAAGATTACTACCCAAATAGTTAAAATCATTAAATTGACCCGAAGAATTAAAAAATATACAAAATATTTTTACAAAAAAAAATAATAAAATAATCACTAAAATTATTATTATCATTGCGCCAACAATAAAATCATATGATCTGAAAAACATATAAAAATAACAAAAAACACAAAAAAAGATCAGAGAGAAAAAAGGAGCAATAATAATTTTAAAATAATTACCAACATAAATTAAAATTTCAGAACTGAACCGAATAAAAAATAAAAACCCCAATCAAAAATAAAATAATAAAAAATAAAAACAAAAACTAAAAGTATAAATGAATAAATACTAGACAAAAAATAAACATTTTTAAGAAGGACCGAAAAAACCAAAGGAATCAATACTAAATAAAAAATTAAAAGAATAAGTGCCAAAATAAATAAAAAAACAATATATATAATTAATTCCAATTGAATAGCAAAATGCAACAAATCAGAACTTTGGTACCAAAAAACAATAAAGAGATTTTTAAAAACAAAATGCAATGTAGCCAACATAAATTAAAATTTTATAACGGAACCGAATGAAAATAAAACTCCAACAAAAAATAAAATGACAAAAATTAAAAACAAAAACTAAAAACATAAATACATAAATATGGATGAAAAACTAAACAGTGTCCAAGAAGGATAAAAAAACTAAAGAAATTAATACCAAATAAAAAATTAATAGAATAAGTGCCAAAATAAAAAACAAAATATATAATTAATTCCAATTGAAGGACAAAAATGAAACAAATCAAAACTTTGGGACCGAAAATAATAAAGGGATTTTTAAAAAAAATTGTTGAAACAATTAAAAGAATAAGGACCGAAATGAAAAGTAGCATATATGACCAATTTCAATTAGAGGACCAAATTAGAACAAATTAACACTTGCATTCCAAAATTAATAAAGGAACCAAAAATAAACAAAAAATCAAAAGAGTAAGGACTGAAATGAAATATACCATATATAATTAATTTCAATTGAAGAGCATAATTGAAAATAATCAAAATTTCCATTGAAAAATCAGTAATAAAACCGAAATCAAAAGAGAAGGGACTAAAATGAAACTAATACAAATGTTAAGGACCGACCCGTATTTCCGGCAGCAGGAGAGAGAAACGGGCAGAGGGGATTAAACCCGTCCACTCGACGATTCTTCGACCTGATTCAGAGGACATGCACGCTCCGCGAGACAAAGGACATGGAGGCACATCTTCTGACATGGCGGAAGCCCAGTTTTAACCTCCGCATGACCCCGCACGCGCCTCCTGAAAGACGCGTGCTGGCGGAACACTGCTGGAGCGTCCGTACCACGCGCCTGCAGTGTTCTTGAAAAAGAAATTATAAAAAAAATTCAATTACCCATATACCCCTGGACCCAGCGATATCTATGAAAAAACCGGGGGTGAAAATTCTGAAATACCCCCGGTTCCAGGTGGAGGTTTATTTCGTTTAGGGGGGCTAGTTTCGTAGTTTTACTGTGCAACAAATTCTAAAATACCATCCATGTCCCCTGAAAATTGCGGAAATACCCCTGGTCCCGGAGGTTAAAAATTTTCAGCCCTGGGGGCAAAATGATCATTTTACTGTAGTAATCCACAGTGAACTGTGTCTAGATAAACAGTAAAAAATGCTACAAGGAAAACACCACAACGATTATATTTTAGTTAATACTAGTTTGATGGCCCGCACTTCGTTGCGGGTCGAGCAAATAATTTTTACAACTGTTCAGATTAAAATATAATATTTCTACATGTAAAGTTTGATATAATAAAACAGATCAATATACCCTATCATAACAACAGTCACATCAAAGTGCTAACTTCAAAAATTATCATCACTATTACTACCTCGAGAGAAAAAAAAGCAAGTAAGAACAAAAACTAAAATTATTATTATTATTCTTAATATTAATATTATTAATGTGTTAATAACAAAAAAAAATTAAATCAAAGACTAAAAGAAGTCTAAAAACATTAACAAAAGAGCAAATAAAAAAAAATAAAAGATAAAACAAAAATAAAAATTATTACCTGAAAAAAATCATTTCACTTGAAAATAATAAAAATTATCAAATTATACCGAGAAAAAAAACATTATTATTATTATTATTATTATTATTATTATTATTATGAAAGAATAAATAAATAAATGAAAGACTAAAAAAATCGTAAAAACTTCAACAAAAGATCAAACAAAAAAATAAAATAAAAATAAAAATTATTATTGTTATTACCGTCAAAACAATAAAAATTATCAAATTATCATGAAAAAAAAAACCTAAAAAACATCAACAAAGGAGTAAGCTAGAAAAACAATTAAATTATTATTATTATTATTTTGTGTTAATAATGAAAGGAAAAAAATGAAAGACTAAAAAAATCCTGAAAACTTCAACAAAACATCAAACAAAAAAATAAAATAAAAATAAAAATTATCATTGTTATAACTGTTAAAAGAAAAAAAAATTATCAAATTATCCCGAGAGAAAAAAAACCTAAAAAACATTAACAAAAGAGTAAGTAAGAAAAAACATTAAATTATTATTATTATTATTATTATTATTATTATTATTATTATTATTATTATTATTATTATTATTATTATTATTATTATTATTATTATTATTATGTTAATAATGAAAAAAAATAAAATAAATAAAAGACTAAAAAAACCATAAAAACTTTAACAAAAGATCAAACAAAAAAATAAAATAAAAATTATCAGGTAAAAAAAGTCATATGACGTAAAAATAAAAATAAAAAAACAAATAAAAAGCTAAAAGAAAGAACAAATGGAGAGAAAAAAAACACAAATATCAATTTCCAAATGATCATAGATATAAAATAAAATTTAAGAACTACTTTTTTTGGAAAAAATACCACCCCAACAAATAATAAAACAACAAAAATTTAAAATTAAAGCCGAGCACACTTATATATACATGGACAAAAGTAGAGATTATTCTAGAAATAAAAAGACATATAGGGATTCAAATAAAAAATTAAAAGTATAAGGGCTAAAATGAATATTAAATATAAAAGGATTACAATCTAAAATTAAAAGTATAAGGGCTGAAATGAAAATAAAATATATTATCAATTTTAATCAAAGGACAAAATTGAAGAAATTGAAACTACTGTACCGAATAAATTCATCTTTTTCAATTCAATCCGGAAATTAAAAGAAGGAGGACCGAATTGAAATATTGACACTGAATTAAATCCAATCGGAGGACCCAATCGAACTAAATCAAAACTTATATACCAGAAATGAGAACCAGAAACAAAATTGAAAGTGAAGGGATTGAAGTGCAAAAGGTGCAAATAAGGGGGACTCTCCTGCACTTTTACGTGCAGGAGAGAGAGAAACGTGGCCAGCGACTTTAACCAGCCACCGCCGCGTCCGAGGACATTTTGAGGTGAAACGCGCCGCCGCAAAGAAGGAAGACAACGCGGATGCGCATCGAGTGAGCCTCCGGAATGGCGTCTCCGGCCACCGTATGAGGTCGCACGCGCCACCTACACAGGGCATGGGGTGGAACACCGGCGGGCGCGTGCCCAACACGCACTGATAGCCGCGGAAAGAAATAATAAAAAATTAGGTCAATTACGCTTCTGCCCCTGTTCCCAAAGGCACGTTTTTTTTATCTTATTAGAGGCTAAAACCGTATTTAGCCAATTTCAAAAAATAATAAAATAAGAAGAAGACCGGCGGGTCGGACCGGACCGGTCCGGTCAGACGTGCGCAATGACCACGGAGCCCCTCGGTCTGGCGGCGTTTTTTGTCGTTTTCGGGGGGCTTTTTCGTTAAATCACTGTTCAAAGAAAGAAAGAAAAAACACTATTGAAATCCACAGTGTTTTCACTCACAATGCACAGTGAAAACCTGATCTATTTTAGTTATATTTATTTATAATAATTTGTAAGCTGTTTGTATCATACTGAATATTATAATGAATATTTCATCATCTTCATATAAATTTGTGCTGGTCGTACGAGGGGTGGTAAGGATATGTGCCAACCCCAGAATACAATTTCTAGTTCAAGCTGACGCAGTGCGAGCCAACAAGGAAGGTGATTCTTCCCTTTCAGCTTCTACAGTAGGCTAGCAGGCATATTCTAGCTAATTTTCCCACGAGATTCTTTTGAGAAAAAAACAAAGTGTTCAAAGATCTTGGACAATAGTTATACATTAATATCTTATTTATCTTGTTGATGTTTCTTAGATTTTTTGTTTTTCCATGTGTCTGCCATAATTTCTACCTGTTTAGATAACAAGCATGTAAATGATTATGAAATCATTAAAAAATAATCAATTTTAATAACCATAATAATAATGATCACCACCATAATGACATATATATACCAGCAGGTATGGTCAGATGCTATACCTCCCTAAGTATATGAGCAGATTTACCGTGGGAAGAAGACTACAAGCCACAATATTCACCCATGATAGTCTTCATCCTGCTCTCTAATGTCGGCGACATCCCTATTTATGCTATAAGCGGAATAGGGGGACTAAAAATGAATTCGTGGGTGAAATTCATAACTTGATTGAATGAATTTAATTGATTTTTTTCATTGAAATCTACAAAAACAATGGTGAGTGTCACACGTGAGCGCGTGATGTTGGGATCGAGAGTTTTTATCTAGTTGTTTGGTTAATAATTGTTAAGAAACTCAGGGATATTGGTTATTGCCTTTCTCTTGTCATATTAACTAGAAAAAAGCTGTCTCAAGTCTCCACCAGAAATATTCTTTTGTATATATAACCAGTAACCACAATAAAAAAAACCCGAATCTTCAAGCCAAGTAAAAAAGTTTGATAACGCAATATATATATAATTAATCATGCCAAGCCCAAGTAGCTTTATTGCGGCCATTCCAATGGAAGTGGTAACCACAAAACACTCATAAACTCTTTACAAGGATCATTTAGTTTATGTTTGTAAGTATAGTTGAGGTTATGTAAGAAAGTATTTTTTGTTTAGAAATATATCAAAATAATATTTAAAAAAAATAATTTATTTTTGACATTAACACATGAAAATGATCTTAAAACACTAATTTTTTTAATTTAAAATAAAAAATAAAAATAAAATATTTTTAAATTTTTTTTTAAAAATATTTTTGAAATTTAGGGTAAAACTCATGGTGACCACAGCCAATGAGTATTGTATTGATTTATTTAACCAAAAAAAGGACAAGAGAAAGGAATTTTTTTTAAAAAAAAAATCTAAAGGTTATCCATGTTTCACACTGCCATGTGAGGTTTCAATGTAGATGAATCCACGGTGAAACTTTTTTTCCTCAATTTATTTATTTATTAATATTATATTTTTTTTATCATGGTGATTTGTTTTTATGATAACATAGCTTCTTGCAGTGTTAGAAAAACTCTTTATTTCATGTTTGATTCAATAAAATAAATTTTGATTTAATTAATTAATTAAAAAGAATTAGAACTTCAAGGACTATATGTATTTGAAGCTTAAATAAATATATATTTTTGTCTGATAACATCAAGGACTGATTTACATGATTAATATTTTTTTTAATAACCTAAACATGCAAGACAAATAAGCTTGTGCGTGCACTACATGCACCAGCGGGTGAGAAGTGTCCGCAGTATTCAAGTGGCATATAAGGAGTCACCATGCAGCTAAACAACAACATTGAAAACGCCAATTTTCCGTATGCAGCCAAACAACAACATTGAAAGCGCCAAATTTTATCCTCATTATTGTAATTTATTTCTTTATTTTTATCTTTTTTTTAGTTTCACCCCTTAATATTTTTTTTATTTTATTTTTATTTAAAATTCAATCGTCATTTTTTTTATTGCTATTTATTTATTTATATTTTTTTAATATTTTTCAATTTCATCTATCTGTATTTTATTGATTGAGGATTTTGCTTCGTATTTTTTTTCAAGTTTACTTTTTATGGGGTTAGTCTAGAGTCATGCATTTCAAAAATTAACTTTTAGTTTTTTTTTAATTAAAACAATTATTCTAATTTCAAGTTACTGTGCATATTTATCCTAGTCCTATATATGAATTTCAAATATTGAACTTTATGATTTCTTTTCCTTTTCTTTTTTACGAGTTTATATTTGACTCATGATCTAAGTTATATATTTGATGATTATTCTCAAGTTAGCTCGAATAATTTTTTTGTCTTTTATTTAAGGTTGAATTTTCTCTGTTCTAGTTTGCAAGGTTTGGTGACCTTACATGAATAAGATCAAAACTCATATTAATGTTTTATTTCTTCTTATTTTGATGTTTTTCACTTCAAGTCCAAGTTAGATTAATATTCTTTATTCCAAAGATTAAGAAATTCTTACCATCCTATATAGATGAGCTTAAAAGAAACAGACGCAGAGCTAGTCAAGCCTGCGCTCCGTGTGCAACCCAAGCGGTCGGCCAATACTGCACTGTCTTCTCAATATTTACTTTTCATTACTGAAAATTTTCCCTTTTCTGAACAAATGATTCCATTTAACTAGCTTTTCAAAATCCATGACTCAAAAGAAACAAAGTTTCAAAATAAAGTTCCAATTTGAGGCGACCAGCTAGGCAAGTGGTCGTGTTTTTTTAAGAATAAAATTAGAAGCTAGCGGTAAGACATGTGGTAATGCTGGAAAAGTTCTCATGGCGAGCTTTGGTTGGTTTAGAGAGCAATACCTTACTCACCATGTTTGTCTTGGAACAAAAGTATATTTTGGTGTGAGGACTGCTAGATTTTATAGGATTGTTGATTGAAAAATATAAAACAATATTTACACAATAAAAAAAACATACATTTAATAAATTATCATCTTAATATTTAAAAATAATATTGTCTTTTTTTTTATTCAAGCTATATTTTTACCAATCATTTAGACTGTTTTTAAACCTATGTTAACCTTTAGTACTTTTGTTTTTGCTACAAAATATATTAATTACACTTGAATATTTTTTTAACATTAAATAAAACTTTTATCATACCCAAGAGCGGGAAATTATCTAGTTGAACATTAATCCATGTGGTTTCTAAAAATTAATTCGTGGGTGAAACTTAACTTGATTGCATGAATTTTATTGATTTTTTTTCATTGAATTTTGTAAAAGCAATGGTGAGTATCAAACGTGCTTGAGCACACGATATCGGGGTCGTTACCTAGTTGTTTAGGTAATAGTTGTTAAGAAACTCAGGTATACAAGTTTTATCATAAATTTCAAGGATAAGAGACTAATTGTAGCTAAAAAAAGTATTTCCATCCCTAACACATCATATCTTATGTAAGTTATATTATGCAATTTAAATTTGTTTTAAAGGTTTTGATGATTAGTCTCTCTATGAATTAAGATAAAGATTTACTCGTGCGAGTAAATCAAGCATTTTAAATTTATCATGGGCTCTTATGCCAAAATAAATTCTTATAGAAGTTATCCATACAAGTACCTCGACAAAATTCATCTATTTTGGAAGGCTATTTTGGAAGGCCGAAGAGTTTTTTACAACTCATATATAGTGGTGAAAAATACTTTTAGTTATGTAACTACTAAACCCTTGGTTTGACCAAATTAACTTTTACAAATTACAATTTAACCTGCAAAACTTTAATTTCTTCTAATAAGAGCCTAAATTTACTTCAAATAGTCAATTTTCTTGTAATTAAAACATCAATAAATCTGATTAAGCCTTAAAAAAATTCAAATGAGTCTTTGAACATCAAAACTTGAATTTTCCTCATTGTGTTTTTTGTAAACATGACGTCCAAGGCAAGCAAACATGATTGAGAAATTCAAAGCCAAATGTAAAAAAAATATTAATGGTCTTAGATTTTTTATGATGTTATATATTTGAGAGAAATAATCAACATACAAACCTTTTGATTATTTAAATTTGTTTTTACATTCAATTTATTATGGAGAAGGCGTTTAAAATAATGATAACAATTATTTTTCAGATATTTTTTCTTAAGAATATGTGAGGCTAATTATATATTTTGATATTTATTTAATATTGATGCCTTAAAATATATATAAAAAATGAATTAAGATTTTTTTTAAATCTCAAATTAATTTAATCTCAGTGTTCTGAAATACTTTTAATATAATAATATGAAGAATAAATCTTAAGAAATAAAAAAAATATATTAAATTTTATATATTGTTTGTTGTTTTTGATGTTGTTTTTGTTAAAAAAATGACTTCTGTGACTTTTTTATATATGACATTTCAATCTAATATCATGTAAATAAAAAATATACAAAGCCACAAGCAGATAAAACGGGTGAAAAAATTAGGCCAAATTATCTACACTGAAAAAATATACAAGCGATTTGCTCTGCACTTTGCCATAGCCAGAACCAAATTTTTTAATATGTAAGAAAAATATTAATGGTCCTAGATTTTTTTTAATGATGCTATACTTTTGAGAAAAATAATCAACCTACAAACCTTTCGATTATTTTTTATATATATACTCATTTTATTAATGATTATTTTAAAGGTATTTTTTCTTAAAAATATGTGACACTAATTATATAATTTGATATTTATTTATTCTTAACACCTTAAAATATATCTATATAAAAAAATAGCTATGTTTTTTTTTTAAATCTCAAATTAATTTATATTTATATTTATGATAAATACACGTGTACTTACCAGAGAGGTCTACAAGAATGCAAGGCCGGTTTCTTCCGCAATAAACCAAAGGCCGATTACTTTTTTTATTGCTGAAAAAGGATTCCATCCTGCTTTGAGTTTGTACAACTCAACTCTCTGTTATATATACAGTGGTAGGGAAGCCAATTTAGGAAACACGAGCGAATTTGCCCGCGCGATGCGCTGGGCTTTTTTATTTATTTAAAAAAGTGGATCCGGATATTAGTCGTGATGTACGTAAGTTGCACGGATATCCTGGTTCAAAAAAACACAACAAAAGAAGCCCGGTTAAAAGGAAAAAAACTGACGTGGACACCCTGGTTCTAAAAAAAGTGCAAGGGAAAGCATCTTTTTAAATAGCAATGAGAAACAAATCATGGTGCGCGTAAACTAACCCGGACACCTCTGTCATGAAAAAAAAATATATAAGTGGTAATAAAAAATAGGGAAGAAAAAAAAAATGGATCCAGAGATTAGTTGGTATCCATAAGCTGCAACGGATACTCCGGTTTTAAAAAAAAAAAAAAAACGATTAAAATAAAAAACAGAAAACACATTTTCAAGCAGTATTGAACAATGAAAATGACTGTTAAAAAAAAAGGAAGCACAGTTATAAAAAAAAAGTGCAAGGGGAAAGCATCTTTTTAAACAATAATGAGAAAAAAATCGTGGTTCGCATAAATTAATCCGGACACCTCGGTCTTGGGAAAAAAAATGTATAAGTGGAAACAAAAAAACAGAAGAAAAATGGATCCGGAGATTAATCGTGGGACGCGTAAGCTGTCACTGATACCCTAGTTTTTTTAAAAAAAAAAAACTGAAAGAAAATTTTCCAGACAGTAATTTTCCAAAATTAGGATTTTAGAAGAAAAAAAATAAACCAGGATTTTAGAAGAAGAAGAAAAAAAAAACCAAATTGAGTTTTGATGGCGGAGTGGTTCGAACTCCTGCGCGCTCAGCGCACAGGGAACCATTCGGCCACAACTATTTTTTTTGTCATTTTTACTCTACAAATAAAAACAAAGAAGCCCTGTTTTTTTTTTTAAAAAAAAAACCGAGCTCATGTAGGCGCGAAGCAGCGAATCTAATATCCAGTTCACAGTGCTTTGTGTGTACGTGAACAGTGGCTAGCTATAGTAAACGATCCATTTTGTTTTAGCTTTTGTTGTAATTATTCTCTTTTTTCTTTTTATTTATTCTTCAAGTCAGATAATTTTTTAAGATCTAATAAAAGGTTTTTTTTTTTGTTTTGCCATTTATTTTATTTTTTAATTGCTTTTTAAAAAAAATATTATTAGGTGTTGGAATTTCTAATTATTGTAGATAAGGCATTCATAATAATAATAATAATAATTTGTTATTTTTTTTCTTATAAATATGTTAGACTAATTATATATTTTGCTATTTATTTCATATTAGCGCCTTAAAAATAATGATAATAATTAGTTGTAATTTTTTCTCTGATAAATATGTTAGACTAATTATATATTTTGCTATTTATTTCATATCAGCGCCTTAAAATATATATATTCATAACTTTTTGGAATTGCGATCTCCTTTAGATATTCTATAAAATAATAATAGTCATAGTGCGTGTAAGCTAATCCAGACACTCTGATCATATATAAAAAATATATAAGTAGGGAAAACAAATAGGAAAAAATATGATGAAAAAATGAGCCCAGGGATTATTCGTGGCGCGCTCAGTTGGCCAGGAAAAAAAATATACTTGGAAAGAAACAATCGTGGTGCCGTAAGCTGACGCGGACACCTCGGTTAAGAAAAAAAATGTATACGTGGCAAAACAAAATAGGGAAAAAAATATCAAAAAAAAAGTGGATCCAGAGATTAGTCGTGGTGCGCGTAAGTTGGCCTGGACACTCCAGTTATAAAAAAAAATTCTTGTTTTTTGTAAGAAAAAAAAAACCAGTTATTAAAAAAAAAAACCCTGTTTTTTTAACAAAAAAAACCCATTTTTTATTTCAAAAAAACCTTTTATTTTATAAAAAAAAACAGTTCCTAAAAAACAAAAAACCAAATCAGATTTGTATATATAAAAAAAAAAAACCATTTTTTTTTGTTAAGAAAACGGGTTTTTTTTTTTACAAAAAAAAAAACAGTTCTTTAAAAAAAAACACAAAACCAAATCAGATTTGTAAAACAAAAAAAAAATACCCCTTTTTTTTAAAAAAAAACCTTTTTTTTACAAAAACAACAGTTCTTAAAAAAAAAAAAAACAAATCAGATTTGCTGTCTGAGAGGGTTCGAACTCGCGCGCGCCGATGGTGGCAGCGCGCGGACAACCGCTCGGCCAAAGCTTCTCATTTGTCAATTTCACCATAAAAAATACAAAAAGAAGCCCTGTGTAAAAAAAAAAGAAAAAACAAAAGGAGCACATGCACGCGCGAAGCAGGGAAACAAATGGCCAGTCCACAGTTCACATGAGTTTGCGTTAACAGTGGCTGGCCGAGCTGTTTTAGCTATTTTACTAATATAATATAATATAATATAATTGATAATGCTAATTTTATGCTCCTATTACAATGTATAGCTGCAGAATTTCAAGTTTAAAGACCTTATGAAATATTAAAGTGATAAGATATAACTCTACCCTCTCAAATCATGTTTTACTGAGCTAATAAATTTGTATGCATGATTTAACCTTTTTTTGGACTGATTATACATCATTTAGCACATTTGTTTTCTTAAGTGAAGGTTCTGTATATATATATATATTCGGCTTAAGGTCCTGTATTTATACCAGCTCATCCTTAATCAGGAGAATTTTGCAGAGTTGTAGATCCTGGTATAACTCTAATTAATGAACGGGATATGTAATTAAGGATGAAGTGCCTTCTTTTGGGGGAGGAAGTGGGAGTCATCTTCATATCGTTAGAAGGAGGTGATTCTAGCTAGATCACTTTCTCGAGTGCTGTAGTCATCTTCATAGGTTGTTTTAAATAGATTTCTTCCTCAATAATGCTTTCACTTCCATTTGATCTGTGATGGGCTACCAGAACTAATAAGTAGATACCAGGTTGCTGGCCATATCCTTTTTCTGCTAGTCTAATTAACCTTGTGTTTATCCAACTTCGATCTTTTCTTATTTGAGATATTGAGAATGATTCTGTTTTTTCTTTAATCTTTCTGAGATGCCAATTTACTGAGGTGATCTTGGAACAGCTAGTGGATGTCATATTACAATTTAAATTCTCTTGAAGCGAACTCCCATCCTCTATCAAATCTCAAAGCCTTAATTAATGTCATAGAAGCTCAAATGAAAATCACAAAAGCCAGGAATTGCTATAAAAGAAGTCTGTTTATATAACACAACAGTATATTTACGAAAACCAATCTTCAAATTAGATTCATAGTTTTGATGAGCAATAACAGATCGAAAAATGAGCACAAAACAACACTGAAGAGAAATAGAATTCCTCGGATTGCTTATTCATCTAAAATTGGCTGCCATCCCTAAAATGTTATAACAATTTCACTTTGTATTTTATCACCACAGCTACTAGTACTTGGTGAAAAATATTCCAGATTTGGCATGAGATCATATTAGCCAAATGAAGTCCCACCACTTACCGAGCAATCATATATTCTTCAGGTCTCCGAGGACTGTATTAACTGGTCATTGATGATGATGGTACGGATGTGAGCTATGTTAGGCCAGTCCTTTCCTTTTTCTTTCTTGCACCGTCTCTCCAAATTTGGACAGTCTAGAATTACCAACTCTCTGAGCATTTCGAGATTCCTTATCCCTTCTGGCAAAGACATCAAATTAGAGCATCCATAGAGATTCATGCTTGAAAGGGATGTGAGATGCCGTATCTGATTTGGAAGACAGGATACTCCCGGACAACCCCATATTCTTAGAGATTGGAGAGAATTGAGATGTCGTATGCTCTCTGGCAAGGAGTTTAACTTTACACATTCATTAAGTACCAAATCCTTGAGTGCTGTCAGATATTGCAGTCCCTCGGATAGAGAGGTAAGTCCGTCACAAAGTGAAATCCACAAGGTAGCAAGAGATGATGGTAAAACAGACAGTGCAGTGATTTTTGGCATTCGATATATACTTAACAACTCCAAAGAATTGAGGTTCTGGACACCATCTGGCAAGCTTTCAACTTCATCACAATATATAATATACAAAGACTTAAGAGAAGATAGGTTATTTAGCTGGTTTGGCAGCGACCTCAGGCTTCTCATCCTCCAAATTGACAGCGATTGAAGGCATGTATGGTTTTGCAACAGTCCGTCAGGAAGAACATCGAAGCCCTCAATTTCAAGGGAGGTAATAGAAGTGAAATTTACAACTGAGCTCAGCAAAGTTACTGTGCAGTCCTCAATAGTTAATTTCTTGACCGACGGAATAATTGGTAACTCGACCAACTTGGGGCATTTTTCGATCTGTAATACACGAAGACAAGGGAAGATTTCCCTTCCACCCATGCTATTTGTTTCCCAATCCTCTAAGTTCATCATTTCACCCAAAGTCAGCCTCTCTAATGATGGAAATGGATTCTCTCCTTCTCCATACATCTCCCTGCCAATACACTTAACAATGTCCATTCTCTTCAATTCAAGATCCTTAAGAAACCGCAGTTTCCCAAAAGGAGGAAGATGTTCACAATTCATGCACGATTCTAGTGAGATCTCCACTAGGTTTGGTAGACGCGACTCCAGCATCCAATCCGGGAATCTTGATCCTCGATATCCGTTTATCTCTAACCTCTTCATGTTAGAATGGGGTTCAAGGGCACAAAGAACATCTTCACTGTTTGCCCCGCTTAAACTGCTGCTTTCGTCTTCTCGCCAAGACAAACTGAGTGATTGAAGATTTGTCTTCCTCGCCAAATTAGCATTTTGTGCATCTACGAGACCTTGGACATTATCTAGATCCTTGATGCTCAACTCACCCCCAATGTAATTCAGTCTTTGCAGCTCCCCTATGTGATGACCAACCTCTTTACCCACAATGAACATACCAAGCTTTCGCAGACAACCCAGTTGTCCCATCCCTGAAGGCATACATTGAAGCGCATCACAACCTGTGAGGTCAAGATAAATGAGACTTTTCATGTCCTTCATCTTTTTTGGTAGCATATAAAGATAAAAGCAGTAACTCAAATCTAGGGTCTGCAAGTTTTGAAGAGAGCTGATTGATTCAGGTAGTTTTCGGATACGAGAGTGAGAGACGTCTAGATATCTTAGATGTTTCAATTTACCAATCGACTCCGTCAAATTCTCAAAACAGAAATAGAAATTGCTTAAAACCAACGTCCGTAGTTTGTTTTGTGAAGATACCTTGAATGCATGAGGCATACTCCAGTAGGGCTTCAAGTTGTAATCGACCCGAAAGGAGATCAGCGACCGCAATGATTGCACTTTGACAAGGTCATAATAACAAAGACTTCTATCAAGGAAAGACATGTGACGAGCTGTCTTGGGAATTCTAGGTCTCCTATTCATCTCGATCAAACAACATTCTTCTATCATAACTGATTTTGCAAGATCATGCATAAGATCATGCATTTTGCAAGTTGTGTTTCCGAAGTCATCCTCCTTGACCTCCTGAAAAAATGATCTCCCAACTAAGTCATCAAAAATCTCGTAACCTGTCTCGTGCAAATCCATTTGCCCTTCAGGATCAATAAATCCGTTGGCCATCCATAGCCTTACTAACTCGTCTTTCTTCATGACATAATCCTTCGGAAGAATACAGCAAAACCCAAAGCATTGCTTTAAATGTGGTGGCAAATTGTTATAACTTAACTTCAAAGCAGGTAAGATTCCAAATTCGTCTGGTAGATTCCAAATCTCACTTTCTTTGACAGATAACCACTGTAGTTTACTTCTCTTCGAGCGCAGCAAGCTCCCCAGTGCCTTTAGAGCTAAAGGAAGGCCATCGCATTTATTGACGATCGCCTTTCCTATACTTTCAAGGTGCACATACTCCTCCCTTCTTCTCGTTCCAAAAGCAAGTCGCTCAAACAGAAGCCAAGAATCATCTTCCGACAATCTTCCCATTTGGTGAACGGGAATGGTAGCCATTCTATCAGCAACCTCCTTTAGACGAGTTGTTATTATAATAGCACATCCTGCAGCTCCAACTCTCAATGCATCTTTCAATGCATTCCATTTTTCATGGTAATGATCCCAAACATCATCCAACACAAGCAAAAATCTCCTTCCAATCAACTTTTCTCGGAGGTGGCGTTGCAAAGTGTCCAGCTCTTCCACGGTACAACGCTCGCCTTCAATGGACTCTAAGATGGCTCTTGATAGCCTCCTTATGTCGAAATCATCAGATACGCAGACCCAAATCCTCATATCAAAACGCCCTTCTACACTTGCATCGTTGTAGACTAATTGAGCAAGTGTTGTCTTCCCTAGACCCCCCATGCCATGTATTGCATAGACAGAGAGGTCGTCTGAATTGGCGAGCAACATACTGATGAGCTCTTCTTTTTCCTTGTCTCTTCCATATATGATCTCTTTTTTATTAACATACGAGCTAGTTATCCGCCAATCGAACCTATCAGCTTCGTTCTCTCCAACTCCCTCTGTCAGTTTGAACTTATTTTTCTCCATGTCAATGGCATCAAACTTTTCTCTTACATTCTTTAACTTATGAGCCATTTTGAATCGAAAAACAAGTGGATTCTGATCAAGAGAAGAGAAAGACCTTAGTCGGTCTTTAAGACCCCTACTCTGTCTGCACCTCTGGGCTTCAATAGAGAACTCATCCAGCACATCATCAGCATCATAAGCAGCATCTTTGAGATCTTGCAGCCAAATCCTGATGTCCTTGTCTTTCCACTGCTTCTCCTCAGCATCCTTGAGGACAGCTTGGACCGTCATGAAGGTGCGCTTGAGTTTCTCAAACTCAGTCTGGAGGCCAAAAACAAGTCCAAGCTCTTCAAGCACCCGTGTATTCAAGTTCCCCAAGAGGATGCTCCCAAGTGCAGAAGTAACTGCCTCAGCCATAGATAGCTTTTCTTGTTTTCTTTTTGCGGGAAATTTAAATTGTGGGTCTTAATTAGCAACAAGAAGCAAGTAGGAAATGGAAGTAAAGCAAGAAATGGTGGTGAAGAGAGGACACGGGAGAGAGCTGAGCTAGGGAGGGAGGGAGATATTTTGTTTGTTTGAATAATTGAATACTATGGTCGCATTCATTTTTTTCTTTTTTAAAAAATAAATAAAAAGAGGAATATATGTGAACATCGGTATTGGGAATGCAAACTGTTTTCCAGCCCATCGGTTGGTGGAGTTTGCATAATTCAAAAGATATGTAAATCTCTTGGAAATGGGAAGTCAATTTTCCATGCAAGGACAACGCAAAAGGAATCTCCCTTTCTTCATTATACATCCCGAAGGTTACAGCAAGTTGATATTTGGGACCATTACCAACGAAATATGATTTGGAATTTCACATGGGAAATAATCCCCATGAGGTGACCTTGAGACTAGTCTCCAAATCATCCCCCCCATGCAGTTCAGATTACACAACCTTCACGCCATAGACTAGTCGACCACTTGCAACGGAGCTAAATACAAGTCAATAAAAACAAACCAAACGCAGAGAAGAAGAAGAAGAAAACAAAAGAGGGGCGGCGGCATGATTTTCCTCCACCAATCGTCACTTTCTTAAGAAGTATTAAACTGCTTCATCCCTTCTCTTTCCATTGGTGCCACTTGTGTTAATGAGAAAGTGATCATTGATCTCCAATATATATATACTAGATAATTGCCCGCGCGTTGCCGCGGGTATTTAATGAGAAAGTGATCATTGATCTCCAATATATATATACTAGATAATTGCCCGCGCGTTGCCGCGGGTATTTTTTGTATATAATTTAACATAATTAAATCTACAACGATAAATTTATATGATATAAGTAAATAAAAATTTTAGATTAAAAGATAAAATGTTTAAAATTTTGAGTTGAGTTTAAGCATAGATTACATCTTTTCGAATATAGGTATTGCGTTATAAACGATCACAAAAGAGCGCGCACTAACATTAGAAAAAAGAGCAAAATATTTGAATAAGAAAAAAAAACTTACTGAAATCATTATTGTGTAGATAATAAAATTATTAAAATTAATTAATAGAAAGAGCAAATAAAAAAAACAACAGGGAAAAGGAAGCAATATTCATTTAAAATATTATAACAATAGCAACATCGGAGTCTTAACATCTAAAATTATTATTGCCGCTAGAATAAAAACAACAAAAATTATTAAATTATACCGAGGGAAAAAAATAAAAAGCATGAACAAAACAGCAAGCAAGAAAAACCAATTAAAAATTATTATTATTATTATTATGAAAGAATAAATAATCACTATTATTATAATAATAGAATACATAAGCACTATTCTTATAATATTAATAATAATCACTATTATTATTATTCTTATTATAATTATTATTATTATGTTAATAATGAAAGAAACAAAAATAAATGAAAGATTAAAAATATCCTAGAAACTTTAACAAAAGATAAAAAAAAATTACCATGGCTATTACTGGCAAAAAAAACAAACTTATCAAATTATCGGGAGGGAAAAAAAATAACAAAAGAGTAAGAATGAAAAATAATTAAATCATGATTATTATTATTATTATTATTATTATTATTATTATTATTATTATTATTATTATTATTATTATTATTATTATTATTATTGTTGTTGTTGTTGTTGTGTTAAATACACTTATATATACATGGACAAAAGTAGGGATTAAAAAAAAATAAAGTGTAAGGGCTGAAATGAAAATCAAATATCAAGGGATTAAATTAAAAAATTAAAAGTCAAAGGGCTGAAATGCAACTTACATTTATTGTCAATTGAAATCAGAGGACAAAATTGAAAAAATCGGAACTTTTGTACCGAATTGATTGAGTTATATACAGCCAACCCGGAAATTGAAAGTAGAAGGACCGAAGTGAAACTTTGACATTCCGGAGAGAGAGAAACGTGGCCGGCGGCTTTAACCGGCCTCCGCCGCGTCCAAGGACATTTGGTGGTGACACGCCCCACCGCGGGAGGAAGACCACTCAGCGGCGCATCGTTCTGGCCTCCGGTAGACAATTTCAGGCCACCGTATGAGGCCGCGACGCCGCTTAAACAGCGTGAGGCGAGAAAAACCGCTGGCGCGTCGCCCTCACGCCCTGACAGATGCCGAATAAAAAATTCGAAAAATAGGGCCAATTACCGTTCTAACCCTGCACCCAATTCAGTGTTTTTGTCTTATTAGGGGCTATAATCGTATTTAGCCATTTCAGAAAATATTAAAAAAAAGAAAAAAAAGTTCGCGTGGACCGGACCGGACCCAGCCAGCATAATCTGCCGGTGCCCCTCAGTCGGAACCCTTATTTTGTCTTATTACCGGGGACGAAATCATCAATGCACTGTTCACAACTGAATATTTAAAAAAAAAATCAACAGGAAAAACCGAAAATAGCCCCCGCCACACCCCTCTTACGCGCTAGAGGGGCTAATTTCGATGCACTACTCGAGTCCACGATGTATTGTGAGGGGCTTCATGATGGAAATCCCACACCGTTTATATGTTTGGTAATATATATATATATATATATATATATATATATATATATATATATATATATATATATATATATATATATATATATATTGGTTCTCTTCACTATTTTCTCTTTTTTCTCATTGCTAGAATATAAAGGTGTCATTTGTGTCTTTAAATTGGGTCCTAATTTCTTTTATTGCTATTTGTTTTATTTCTTTTTTTATATTCTTTTGATCAACTTGTTTCTTCAATTTCTCCTCTCATCATTTAGTCTCATTTAATTTTTATATCACACTTGGTTCTTATTTTTTTCATTGTTGTTTGTTTATTTTTAATCCATTTTCTAATTGGATTTCATTTTCAATTTCATCCCTTAAGCATTTGATTTCAATTTATTTTTATATCAAACTTAGTTCTTATTCTTTTAGTTGTTATCTATTTTGTTTTGGATCTTTTTTGCATTGCATTTGTTTATTTCACCGCTTAACGTTTTCATGATTTGGGATTTTTTGTTGTTACTTTTTAGGGTTTACCTTCTATAAGGTTTGTCTCAAACTCATGACCACAATCACAAAATTTGAAGGTTAACGCGGGTCGATATTAATTTTTTTTATCTTTTTTTAAAAATAGTACAGAATCGTAAAGTCAGACCGGATCGGTCTGATTTTACGATCCTTCCAAATCTTTCAAAATTTCAAAATGAAAGTCTGCCGCCGCCCCCCAGTTTAGGCCATAGGCCATGCCAGGCCATGCCCGGGAGCCCCCCAAGCCATAGGCCATGCCTGGGACTCTCTCTCTCTCTCTCTCTCTCTCTCTCTCTCTCTCTCATATATATATATATATATATATATATATATATATATATATATATATATATATATAATCACTCTTGAAAATCAGTAATATTAACTTAAAATCACAATTAAAGTTTATACTTAAAATTTTTGAAAAAAATATTTTTTTATTTTTTACTTTAAATTAAATTTTTTTGATATTTTTAAATCATTTTCATGTCCTGATATCGAAATAATTTGTTGGAGTTGGAGATAGTACTAGCAATATCAGTGTTAGTACCAGTATTAGTATTGATAATCCTTTCAATAATAATGCTTTTGATGAATGTATTAAAAATAGCGAGGAAAATGACGGTAATGAGACTGATTTTAATTTATATAGCACACCAACAAAATATTTATTTTAAATTTGTTAGTTTTTACCTAATGAAATTCTATGTACATAATTGTTTTGTAATGTATTTTTAAGTTATTTTGAATCATGTATGAACCTTAACTAATGAAGTTTTATGGCCATAATTATGTTGTATTGTATTCGGAAATATTTTACTTACGATTTTATGATTTTTCTATCTACACGATTTTAGCTGTGATTTTACGATTTTTGTATAGAAAAATTCAGGTACGATTTTACGATTCGATCTTACGGTCCGAGTTTCAGAAGTGCCTTCTGTGTCGTGTCAAAATCGCGATTTTGACAACCATGGTGATAGTTCTCATACTTAATACAAGGTTAACAAATCCACTCGAGACAATTCAATTTTTGTTAGTTTTTGAATTAATTTTTTTAGTTGTACTCTTTAATATTGAGTTGTTTAATAATTGAGTTTCATAGTTTTGTTTAGTTTGCTTTTAACAGTGTTACACCGATATCACAACCAAATCATAAATTTAACATATTAACCCGAATGAGCTCAAGTATGGTATTTTTACGTTGTGAGTATCTTTCCAATTTATTTTATGTCACTATATATTTTTATATTATTTGAATCAATCAGCCTACTAAACATATTTGATTTGGTAACCATACTTTTTAAAAAATCCTTCCATCATCTTAACATTTTTTAAAACGAAATATATAAAAAAAATTGGATCAATCTGCATCATATATAGCATTGGTATCTTTAGTGGTATCTAAAAGTTATAAGGAATGTGAAAGGTTAGCTATCATCAAGAAATATAATAATAAGTACTATTTATTTATTTATTTATTCAAATGAAATTTAGCTTTTTTTATATATATAATTGGCCTATTGCCTGTCACTTTGTATGTGTGTGGTCAAGTGTTTGTACTTTTGTAATCTTTCATTATCCTCGGTTAGTGTATGTGTTTTGTGATTAGAATAGAGGTTATTTATTATTTTTTAAAAATATTTTTTAATTGCTAATATATTAACATATATTTTTTATTTTTAAAACTAGCAAATTAAATCATCTAAAACATATAAACATTTAATATTTCTTAAAAAAAAAAACAATTTAAAAAACATGTTATACTACAAAAACAAGCACACTCTTAATCAAACATGCAATAAAATAAATCTTTATTTGGCATCAAGCTACGACGCATTACATTCTGTCAAACAACGTTACAATGGAACGGAGCCTGAGGTCCAATCGGTATCTCCCTTCCTTCAAGAACTCAAGAACACAGCAATATCACCATCACGAAATGCAGAATTGATTTATTGTTCTGATGGCATAGGAATCCAAATTCCAAACAAAGGAAATAGAGAACACAGCTGTCCGATATCAATTAACGTTCCGCTTGAGCAGGATGAAATGGTCGATGTGTTCATGGGCTGCGCCATCAATGATGGAGAAATTTTCATCAAGCTTCGTTTCAAAATTCTCAAATGTTTTCTCTGCAACTTCCCTTCCAAAGTGATCTTCCAGGAGACCCTGAAAAACAGCTCTGCCCCCTGTAACAGAGACTTTGATTTTGGTTTCCCTCGACGTTTTCCAAATGTTATGACTCAACGAGTCCATTCTTTCAATACTGAAATTTCCGTTTGCTTTTATGATTTCTTCAATCTCCTTCGAAGAAGAATAGTACAGAGGCAAGTTAAACGAGTCCAACTTTTCTTCACTAACCACTCCCTACAAGGAAGAACGATCTGCATGTGTCAAAAAGTATACTTACCAGGGTTTTGCTTCTACTGAGTTGGAGAGAGAGAGAGAATTATTTTACCAATTCAGCCATGTCGATGAGGCATGATCCGAGAAGGTCGTAGTACATTCCAATTCCAGCCTGAGACATAAGGACCCCATCAGGAAGACCGCCCGTTATAATCACCATCAATCCTCCACCCACGATTTCTTGTGCTCTAGCTTCCAAAAAAGTGCTCATGTCACTCTGGAATTGAGCTGAATATGCCTTGGTGACTTCTTTTTTGAGACCATCACACTGGATACTGCCCTTGTTCCATGCAGGAGACTCGCTGTCTAGAACTTCTTTTGGGACCTTAGAGAGCCAGTGTAAGCAATATGAGGAGTGCGCAAAATGCAGAGTGGACCGGGGGAGGAGGCGGCCGAAAAAAGTTCCGGGCACTCCAGCAGAACAGTATTTTTCATTGGAACGGAGGGCTTTGAAGAGAGTGTTGAAATCATTGGTTGTGACATCGTTGAAGAAAACCTGGAATCCTGAGAGTGGCGCAGAGTTGTTGAACTGGGCAAGGTGTTTATGCTCCACAGCTTTCATGATGTTTTCCACAGCAAAAAATGTATTGGGTCCAACAGAACAGCCAAAATCAGCGATTCGAAATGTGTCATTTGTTGATTCAAAACCAAGGCTTTTTAAATCAAGCTTTTCCATGATGCCATCATCCACCATTTCCATTGAAGCATCCACCACTCCTTTCTGTTACAGCAAGCACAGAGCACAAGATTTCATTCACATAGTTGATCGGTGAGTTCAAAGGCAAGACAATCAATCAAAATAGTTCAAAATGTGTGTCAAACATGCACAGACAAATAACAAATATAATCTCTTTTCAAAAAATTTAGCATCGTCACGATGATTTCAAGATGGTCTTTATAAAAAATATGATAACCCCTTAAAAGATAAATTAAAACATATTAGTAACCTAAACCTCCAACCAACTCGACACCAAAAACATGAATGAACGATGTACAAATTTTTTTTTTGCCTCACAAGCTAAAGTGTTTTAGGTAGTGCTATTGTTGTTATCAAGGGGAAGAATCTGCACCTGATAGGAGGAATTTTGACTATAGCTTTCAGGTCCATCTCCACCAAGCATGGCCCATGATTTTGGCAATTCTTTGATCTCTCCGATTGCCATCTCTGTCTTTCAACCTGATGCAGGCTTTGCTTCCTCCGATAGGTATGGTCAGATATATATACCAGCAGGTATGGTCAGATGCTATACTTCCCTAAGTAGATGGGCAGGTTTAGGATGGGAAGAAGACTACAAGCCACAATATTCACCCATGATAGCCTTCCTGCTCTGCCTCCAAGCAGCCACAATCGAGCTAGCTAGTTTTCCAATGAGATGTAAACACAGTGGTTAATACCATTACAGAGAAGCCAAAGATCATCGATAATACATGTTTTTTAAATTCAAACTCCTCATCCCAACTCCATCAACTGCATTGCTCTGATGAAATCTCATTTACTATAATGTTCTCGAGGAATCTTCAAGCTATTAACGTGAAACTAGCTTAGCTGTAATAGATCTTTCCATATATAAAAAGGATATGCACTAGAGTTCCTACACAGATACACATTAGATTTTCTTAGCTATAAATGGAGATGAATGTCTTTAGTTATAAGATTTTCTTATAGAAGTATTCTTTACATTGTTATATGTATATGTTCGGCAAATCAAACATCTCTGAACTTCATCTGGGCAGCTGCTGGAGATAGCAAGCATTATTGTTTGTTTTTAAACCTATGTTAACCTTTAGTACTTTTGTTTTTGCTACAAAGTATATTAATTAAACTTGAATATTTTTTTAACATTAAATAAAACTTTTATCATACCTAAGAGCGGGAAATTATCTAGTGAGCATTAATCCATGTGGTTTCTAAAAGATAATTCGTGGGTGAAACTTAACTTGATTGCATGAATTTTATTGATTTTTTTCATTGAAATTTGTAAAAGCAATGGTGAGTATCACACGTGCATGAGCGCACGATGTCGGGTCGTTATCTAATTGTTTAGTTAATAGTTGTTAAGAAACTTAGGTATACAAGTCTTATCATAAATTTCAAGGATAACAGACTAATTATAGCTAAAAAAGGTATTCGCATCCCTAACATACCATATCTTATGTAATCTATATTGTGCAATTTAAATTTGTTTTAAAGGTTTTGATGATTAGTCTCTCTATGAATTAAGATAAAGATTTACTCGTGCGAGTAAATCTAGCATTTTAAATTTATCATGGGCTCTTATGCCAAAATAAATTCTTATAGAAGTTATCCATACAAGTACCTCGACAAAATTCATCTATTTTGGAAGGCTGTTCTGGAAGGCCGAAGAGTTTTTTACAACTCCTATATAGTGGTGAAAAATACTTTTAGTTATGTAACTAAACCCTTGGTTTGACCAAATTAACTTTTAGAAATTGCAATTTAACCTGCAAAACTTTAATTTCTTCTAATAAGAGCCTAAATTTACTTCAAATAGTCAATTTTCTTGTAATTAAAACATCAATAAATATGATTAAGCCTTAAAAAAATTCAAATGAGTCTTTGAACATCAAAACTTGAATTTTCCTCATTGTGTTTTTTGTAAACATGACGTCCAAATATAAAAAAAAAAAATATTAATGGTCTTAGATTTTTTATGATGTTATATATCTGAGAGAAATAATCAACATACAAACCTTTTGATTATTTAGATTTGTTTTTACATTCAATTTATTATGGAGAAGGCGTTTAAAATAATGATAACAATTATTTTCCAGATATTTTTTCTTAAGAATATGTGAGGCTAATTATATATTTTGATATTTATTTAATATTAATGCCTTAAAATATATATAAAAAATGAATTATGTTTTTTTTAAATCTCAAATTAATTTAATCTCAGTGTTCTGAAATACTTTTAATATAATAATATGAAGAATAAATCTTAAAAAATAAAAGATATATATTAAATTTTATTTATTGTTTGTTGTTTTTGATGTTGTTTTTGTTAAAAAATGACTTCTGTGACTTTTTTATATACATTTCAGATCTAATATCATGTAAATAAAAAATATACGAAGTCACAAGCAGATAAAACGGGTGAAAATATTAGGCCAAATTATCTACAGTGAAAAAATATACAAGTGATTTGCCTTACACTTTGCCATAGCCAGAACCAAATTTTTTAATATGTAAAAAAAATATTAATGGTCCTAGATTTTTTTTTAATGATGCTATACTTTTGAGAAAAATAATCAACCTACAAACCTTTCGATTATTTTTTATATATATACTCATTTTATTAACGATTATTTTAAAGGTATTTTTAAAAAAAAATATGTGAGACTAATTATATAATTTGATATTTATTATTCTTAACACCTTAAAATATATCTATATAAAAAAAGAGTTATGTTTTTTTTTAAATCACAAATTAATTTGTATTTATATTTATGATAAATACACGTGTACTTACCAGAGAGGTCTACAAGAATGCAAGGCCGGTTGCTTCCGCAATAACCAAAGGCTGCAGAATTTCAAGTTTAAAGACCTTATGAAATATTACAGTGATAAGATATAACTCTACTCTCTCAAGAACCTCTGGTTTGCTGTGCAACATCAAAATACTATAAATCTAATTAAAAGATTATATAATTTATTTATATTGAAGATAAATTTTAAAAAATTATTTTGATATATTTTCAAGCAAAAAAAAATAAAAAAAACAACCACTACTCTCAAACTTTTTTTTTTTGCAAGTAGACTCACTCTCTAGAAAGAGCAATATATATAGATTGCAAGCTCTCTATCATCATGTCACGCCTCTTGAGTACACAATGTCAACCATCTTGTTGGGCATTGTATTTTATATTTAAAATTAGTATTTTAAGTTAATGTTAAAAATAAATAATTTTATTTAAAATTACAACCTTGATTAAAGTAATTTAATTTGAGAATGCACCTTCCTGATAAAACACAGCAAAAAATAAAATAAAAATAAATTATTCAAGATACTGGTCAAACGTTAGAATAAACATTATTTTTGTCACGTGATTATAATAATATTTAACAATTGTCAATTTGATTTATGCTTATAATTAATTAATCAACGAATCTTATATGGATAATTAATCACGTAAAGATAATATATATCTACAAAATCACTGTTAAATTGGGTACTGTATTAATCACTTAATTATTATTTAAATTTATATAATATTTATTTTTTAATTGAGCATGCGGATAGCCCAGCAAGAGACAGACCCACACTAACTAATTGAAAAGAAAAAAAAACGATTACTTTGTTCCATGACCAGGTCAATGTCCAGGCCAGAATAGATAAAATTGCGTGTCAACCTGATGAGGTGGAATGTCAACCAGAATCATCTTCATACCGTTAGAAGGAGGTGATTCTAGCCACATATGCAAAGACTTCATCATGGTAAATACCAGGAATTGATATAAAATAAGTTTGTTTATATATTACAACAGTTAATTTACTAAAACCAAATCTTCAAATTAGATTCATAGTTTTGATGAGCAATAACAGATCGAAAAAATGAGCACAAAACAACACTGAAGAGAAATAGAATTCCTCAGGCTCTCTTGATTATGAAGAATATTCCTCAGATTGCTTATTCATCCCTAAAATCTTATAACAATTTCACTTTGTATTTGATCACCACAGCTACTAGTACTTGGTGAATAAATATTCCAGATTTGGCATGAGATCATATTAGCCAAATGAAGCCCCAACACGTACCGAGCAATCATATATTCTTCAGGTCTCCGAGGACTGTATTAACTGGTCATTGATGATGATGGTACGGATGTGAGCTATGTTAGGCCAGTCCTTTCCTTTTTCTTTCTTGCACCGTCTCTCCAAATTTGGACAATCTTTAATTACCAACTCTCTGAGCATTTCGAGATTCCTTATCCCTTCTGGCAAAGACATCAAATTAGAGCATCCATTGATATACATTCTTGAAAGGGATGTGAGATGCCGTATCTGATTTGGAAGACAGGATACTCCCGGACAACCCCATATTGTTAGAGATTGGAGAGAATTGAGATGTCGTATGCTCTCTGGCAAGGAGTTTATCTTTACACATACAGTAAGTTCCAAATCCTGGAGTGCTGTCAGATATTGCAGTCCCTCAGATAGAGAGGTAAGTTCTTCACAACTTTTAATCCGCAAGCTAGCAAGAGATGATGGTAAAACAGACAGTGCAGTGATTTTTGGCATTCCAAATATTTTTAACATCTCCAAAGAATTGAGGTTCTGGACACCATCTGGCAAGCTTTCAAGTTTATCACAATCTATAATCCGCAAAGACTTAAGAGAAGATAGGTTATTTAGCTGGTTTGACAGCGACCTCAGGCTTCTCATCTTCTCAATTGACAGCTTTTGAAGGCATGTATGGTTTTGCAACAGTCCATCAGGAAGAACAGCGAATCCCACAATTCGAAGGGAGGTAATAGAAGTGAAATTCACAACTGAGCTCAGCAAAGTTACAGTGCAGTCCTCAATAGTTAAATATTTGACCGACGGAATAATTGGTAACTCGACCAACTTGGGGCATTTTTTGATCTGTAATTCATGAAGGCAAGTGAAGATTTCCCATCCACCCATGCTATTTGTTTCCCAATCCTCTAAGTTCATCATTCGGCCCAAAGATAGCCTCTCTAATGATGGAAATGGATTCTCTCCATCTCCATATATCTCACTGCCAATACACTTAACGGTGTCCATTCTCTTCAATTGAAGACACTTAAGAAACCGCAGTTTCCCAAAAGGAGGAAGAAGTTCACATTTCATGCACGATTTTAGTGAGATCTCCACTAGGTTTGGTAGACGCGACTCCAGCATCCAATCCGGGAATTTTGATCCTCGATATCCGCTTATCTGTAACTTCTTTATGTTAGAATGGGGTTCAAGGGCACAAAGAACATCTTCACTGTTTGCCCCACTGAAACTGCTGCTGGTGTCTTCTCGCCAAGACAAACTGAGTGATTGAAGATTTGTCTTCCTCGCCAAATTAGCATTTTGTGCATCTGCGAGACCTTGGACGTTATGTAGATCCTTGATGCTCAATTCACCCGCAATGTAATTCAGTCTTTGCAGCTCCCCTATGTGATGACCAACCTCTTTACCCACAATGAACGTACCAAGCTTTCGCAGACAACCCAGTTGTCCCATCCCTGAAGGCATACATTGAAGCGCAACACAACCTGTGAGGTCAAGATAAATGAGACTTTTCATGTCCTTCATCTTTTTTGGTAGCATATAAAAATAACGGCAGTAGCTCAAATCTAGGGTCTGCAAGTTTTGAAGAGAGCTGATTGATTCAGGTAGGTTTAGGATAAAAGAATAAGATACGTTTAGATATCTTAGATGTTTCAAATTGCCAATCGACTCCGTCAATTTTTCCTCAAACCACAAATTACGCAACGTCCGTAGTTTGTTCTGTGAATACACCTTGAATGAAAGAGGCCCAATGGAAATCAGCGACCGCAATGATTGCACTTTCACAAGGTCCTTGTCATAGTGACAACGACCTCCATCATGGAAAGACATGTGACGAACTGTCTTGGGAATAGGTCTCCTCCTATTCTCCTCGATCAAACAACATTCTTCTATCATAACTGATTTTATAAGATCATGCATGAGATCATGCATTTTGCAAGTTATGTTTCCGAAGTCATCCTCCTTGACCTCCTCAAAAATTGATCTCCCAACTAAGTCATCAAAAATCTCGTAACCTGTCTCATGCAAATCCATTTGCCCTTCAAGATCAATAAATCCGTTGGCCATCCATAGCTTTACTAACTCGTCTTTCTCCATGACATAATCCTTCGGAAACAAACAGCAAAATCCAAAGCATTGCTTTAAATGTGGTGGCAAATTGTTATAACTTAACTTCAAAGCAGGTAAAATTCTGCCACATTCGTCTGGTAGATTCCAAATCTCACTTTCTTTGACAGATAACCACTGTAGTTCACTTCTCTTCAAGCGCAGCGAGCTCCCCAAGGCCTTTAGAGCTAAAGGAAGGCCATTGCACTTATTGACGATCGCCTTTCCTATACTTTCAAGGTGCACATACTCCTCCCTTCTTCTCACTCCAAATGCATGTCGCTCAAACAGAAGCCAAGAATCATCTTCCGACAATCTTCCCATTTGGTGAACGGGAATGGTAGCCATTCTATCGACAACTCTGCTTTAGGCGAGTTGTTATTATAATAGCACATCCTCCAGCTCCAACTCTCAATGCATCTTTCAATGCATTCCATTTTTCATGGTAATGATCCCAAACATCATCCAACACAAGCAAAAATCTCCTTCCAATCAACTGTTCTTGGAGGTGGCGTTGCAAAGTGTCCAGCTCTTGTAAGGTACAAGGCTTGTCTTCAATGGACTCTATGATGGCTCTTGTTAGCCTCCTTATGTCGAAATCATCAGATACGCAGACCCAGATCCTCAGATCAAAACGCCGTTCTACACTTGCATCGCTGTTGACTAATTGAGCAAGTGTTGTCTTCCCCATACCCCCCATGCCATGTATTGCATAGACAGAGAGGTCGTCTGAATTGGCGAGCAACATACTGATGAGCTCTTCTTTTTCCTTGTCTCTTCCATAGATCTCTTTTTTATCAACTAACGAGCTAGTTATCCGCCAATCGAACCTATCAGCTTCGTTCTCTCCAACTCCCTCTGTCAGTTTGAACTTATTTTTCTCCATGTCAATGGCATCAAACTTTTCTCTTAAATTCTTTAACTTATGAGCCATTTTGAATCGAAAAACAACTGGATTCTGATCAAGAGAAGAGAAAGACCTTAGTCGGTCTTTAAGACCCCTACTCTGTCTGCGCCTCTGGGCTTCAATAGAGAACTCATCCAGCACATCATCAGCATCATAAGCAGCAACTTTGAGATCTTTCAGCCAAAGCCTGATGCCCTCGTCTTTCCACTGCTTCTCCTCTGCATCCTTGAGGACAGCTTGGACCCTCATGAGGTTGCGCTTGAGGTTTTCAAACTCAGTCTGGAGGCCAAAAACAAGCCCAAGCTCTTCAAGCACTAGTGTATTCAAGTTCCCCAAGAGGATGCTCACAAGTGCAGAAGTAACTGCGTCAGCCATAGCTTTTCTTGTTTTCTTTTTGCGGGAAATTTAACTGGGGGTCTTAATTAGCAGCAAGAGGCAAGTAGGAAATGGAAGTAAAGCAAGAAATGGTGGTGAAGAGAGGACAGGGGAGAGAGCTGAGCTAGGGAAAGTTGAAGTTAAGAGAGAGAGAGAGTTTTGGACGGATGTGGGTGTTGGACAGATAGATAGATATAGTGTTGAACATAATATTAGCCATGTGGTATACTACATATGATCATTAACCTGTATGAGATAATAAATATATATAGGAGGGAGAGACATTTTGTTTGTGAAAAAACCGAGGGCAAGTAGACCGCGTCTGTGAATTATTGATGATGGCGGCCATTCACTGACTTTTGTGGACCTCGAGGAATTAAATTAATTCAAGCGAGCATAATCCAAAACATTATACATGGGAAGGTTACAGCAAGTTGATATTTGGGACCCACCATTACTAATTAACGAAACATGATTTGGAATTTAACATGGGAAATAATATAATATCATTCTCAAAACAAAACCCAAATTGGATTTTAATGCTTGATGTGACCTTGAGACTAGTCTATCATCCCCCCCCCCCATGCAGTTCAGATTACACAACCTTCACGCCATAGACTAGTCGACCACTTGCAACGGAGCTAAATACAAGTCAATAAAAACAAACCAAACGCAGAGAAGAAGAAGAAGAAGAAAAGAGAAAAAAGAGAAAGTGATCATTGATCTCCAATATATTTTTTTTGTTCTCTTCACTATTTTCTCTTTTTTCTCATTGCTAGAATATAAAGGTGTCATTTGTGTCTTTAAATTCGGCCCTAATTTCTTTTATTGCTATTTGTTTTATTTCTTTTTTTGTATTCTTTTTGATCAACTTGTTTCTTCAATTTCACCTCTCATCATTTAGTCTCATTTAATTTTTATATCAAACTTGGTTCTTATTTTTTTCATTGTTGTTTGTTTATTTTTAATCCATTTTCTAATTGGATTTCATTTTCAATTTCATCCCTTGAGCATTTGATTTCAATTTATTTTTATATCAAACTTAGTTCTTATTCTTTTAGTTGTTATCTATTTTGTTTTGAATCTTTTTTTCTTTGTATTTTTTTATTTCACTCCTTAACGTTTTCATGATTTGTGATTTTTCTTTGTTATTTTTTAAGGTTTACCTTCTATAAGATTTGTCTCAAACTCATGACCACAATCACAAAATTTGAATTGTGGGTCAACTTGTGCAGAAGTAACTGCTCCCAAGTGCAGAAGTAACTGCCTTAGCCATAGCTTTTCTTGTTTTCTTTCTGCGGGAAATTTAAATTGTGGGTCTTGATTGGCAAAAAGAAGCAAGTAGGAAATGGAAATAAAGCAAGAAATGGTTGTGAAGAGAGGACAGGGCAGAGAGCTGAGATAGCTGAGATAGGGGTGAAGATAGTACATCTATAAAGTTTGTGAATATCTTTTCGGTTTGTGATTATTTTTTTAATTGAAATGAAATATTTTAATTTCAGATTATTTTAGTATGCTATTTCAAGATTGTATTGTTTATGTGTGTATATATAATTAAATATATTAATTCAAAAAAATAATTCAAATATAAAAACAAAATTATTTAGAATTGTGCAATTTAATCTTCTTTTTTTTTGAACATGTATAATATTACGAGAATATCATCATCAATTTCGTAAGGTCATTACATTCTTTGATTACTCTGAAATTTTAACTTAATATAAATAAATATATTAAGAGAATCCTCATAAAATTTCATCTCCATCTAACAGTCGAATTAAGAGATATGAATAATATTGTAAAATTATTCATTATTTAAAAAATACTATTTGGCTGAAACGGAACGGGCAAAACGAAGGCGGAATGTTGCGGTTGGTATTTGGCCGAAAAATCCACAACCAGCCAAAATTTAAACCGAGATAAAAACAACCTTATTTTTTAACTGGTATAAAACGTTTCGGCTATTTACTATTTAGTGTTTATGCATTTGTATGGTGTAAAGACTAGTTTACTATTTAATGCAAAAGATATTGAACTTACATCCAAGTGGCTTTTTTTATATTGTTTTTACTTTTTTTAATTGAAAAGTTGATAGGAATTATTTGTTTTTTTTAATTATATATATTGCGTGGTCCACCCATTTGGTACCCATCACTACTTTAATGTTGTCCCTTCAAGACAAAAAAAGAAAACATTATCAATTACTCTAGTGGATTCCTTGTCTTGATGAGCAACTTATAATTAATTAATGCAGTGGTAATTGTCGGTTCCCACTTGACTGTCCTGTTGTTTACTAATTAAACTACTTATCAATGGAGGAGTTAGGCTAAAGTTATAGAAGGCATTTATTTGAGTTAGTGTTGTCGAAATTGTTTTTAAATTATTTTTGATATTAATATATTAAAATAATTTAAAAATAAAAAAATACTAAAAATATTTAAAAAAAAACTCGTAAAAAGTACAATATCAAACAATTTGAAATATTTTTTTTTTCTTATTTGTTTGATAATATAATTAAAATTATTTTTTAAAATAATTTTTGTTTAAAAATTTATTAAAATAATATTTTTTTTATTTTTAAAAATATTTTTAGTATCAGCAAATATCCTAACTCTTCTTTGTTTTTGTCAAGTCCCGCCATTAAAGTATCATCGAAATATCAATGCAGAAGTACATGTAGTGACGGGACATCATTGGACATGGTTCAGAGGCAAGAGTTGCCATTGTCTCGCATAGGCCTTCAATACGAAACATCACTATTGGAGTTGGTAAGCTATGGTCCCACTGAACTGTAGTTTATTAGGACCCTAAACTCAATTGTAATTTTAGGCCCAACTGCTCCCCTCGCATACGCCCATGGTTAGGAAGGAATGGTAAAAGTAATTTTTATTTGAAAATACTTTAAATTTATATTTTAATATTAAACGATTAAAAGAATAATTTAAAACTAAAGAAATTAAGAATTACTATATATATATATATATATATATATATATATATATATATATATATATATATATATATATTAGGATACGAGCCATTGGCCTGCACTCCACCGCAAAAGAGCAATTTGTTATTGCCTCATTTCAATATATATAATTTTTTGTTTTGTATTTCGGTTCTAATTTTTTTATTTTTTTATTTAGTTTTAATCCTTTTATTTTTTTGGTTCTTCTGGGATAGTTATTAATTTTTTTTTCTTATTTATACTCTTAGTTTTAACTTTTAATTTTTTTTATTATTTATCTTTGTATTAAATGCAACTTGTACTAAAAAACAAAGTAAATTTAGCTTTGATAACGTGAAATGAGAGTGAAACTCTCTCTTATACAGGTATAATGAATCTTCTGTTGTTAGTGATTTGTTATCTTTGTGTTTTTTTACCTGTTTTGTCTATGTGTGACTTGATATATTTTTAGTTTAAAGTGATTTTTATTTAAAAAGAAATTAAATTAAATTCTACTTTGTGACTGTTTGGGAGTGTGGTTAAGATTGCTTTTGAAAGTGTTCTTCGTTCATAAATATATTAAAATGATATTTTTTTAATTTTTAAAAATTATTTTAACATCAGCACATGAAAATAATCTTTATTTGGCATCAAGCTACGACGCATTACATTCTGTCAAACAACGTTACAATGGAACGGAGCGTGAGGTCCAATCGGCATCTCCCTTCCTTCAAGAACTCAAGAACACAGCGATACCACCATCACGAGTTGCAGAATTGATTTATTGTTTTGATGGCATGGGAATCCAAATTCCAAACAAAGGAAATAGAGAACACAGCTGTCCGATATCAATTAGCGTTACAGCTTTGAAGCGGGGATGAAATGGTCGATGTGTTCATGGGGTCGCGCCATCAATGATGGAGAAATTTTCATCAAGCTTCGTTTCAAAATTCTCAAATGTTTTCTCTGCAACTTCCCTTCCAAAGTGATCTTCCAGGAGACCACGAAAAAGCGACTCGCCCCTGCAATGTGAGACTTTGATTTTGGTTTCCCTCGACGTTTTTCCAAATGTTATGACTCAACGAGTCCATTCTTTCAATACTGAAATTTCCGTTTGCTTTTATGATTTCTTCAATCTCCTTAGAAGAAGAATAGTACAGAGGCAAGTTAAATGAGTCCAACTTTTCTTCACTAATCACTCCCTACAAAGAAGAACGATCTGCACATGTCAAAAATTATACTTACTAGGGTTTTGCTTCTACTGAGTTGGAGAGGGAGAGAGAGAATTATTTTACCAATTCAGCCATGTCGATGAGGCGTGATCCGAGAAGGTCGTAGTACATTCCAATTCCAGCATGAGACATAAGGACCCCATCAGGAAGACCGCCCGTTATAATCACCATCAATCCTCCACCCACAATTTCTTGTGCTCTAGCTTCCAAAAAAGTGCTCATGTCACTCTGGAATTGAGCTGAATATGCCTTGGTGACTTATTTTTTGAGACCATCACACTGGATACTGCCCTTGTTCCATGCAGCAGACTCGCTTTCTAGAACTTCTTTTGGGACCTTTGAGAGCCAATGTAAGCAATATGAGGAGTGCGCAAAATGCAGAGTGGACCTGGGGAGGAGGCGGCCGAAAAAAGTTCCAGGCACTCCAACAGAAAAGTATTTTTCATTGGAATGGAGGGCTTTGAAGAGAGTGTTGAAATCATTGGTGGTAACATCGTTGAAGAAAACTTGGAATCCTGAGAATGGAGAGTTATTGAACTGGGCATGGTGTTTATGCTCCACAGCTTTCATGATGTTTTCCACAGCAAAAAATGTATTGGGTCCAACAGAGCAACCAAAATCTGTGATTCGAAATGTGTCATTTGTTGATTCAAAACCAATGCTTTTTAAATCAAGCTTTTCCATGATGCCATCATCCACCATTTCCATTGAAGCATCCACCACTCCTTTCTGTTACAGCAAGCACAGAGCACAAGATTTCATTCACATAGTTGATCGGTGAGTTCAAAGGCAATACAATCAATCAAAATAGTTCAAAATGTGTGTCAAACATGCACAGACAAATAACCAATATAATCTCTTTTCAAAAAATTTAGCATCGTCACGATAATTTCAAGATGGTCTTGTTGTAAAAACTTTAAATAGATATTTCAAAAGACTATCCCACATTGGTAAAACACAAAAGACCCCTTGAGTGTAGAGAGTATATATAAGACCTACTATCCCACATTGGTAAAAGAAGATTCTCATCAAGTGTTTATATACTAAAACATGAGATGGGATAGTAACCAACAAAGGAAGTAGAAATGAGCTCGCGCACATGAGGATGAGTTGAGTAAGAGGAAAACCTCTGATTCACCCCCCCTGCGCGCGAGGCAACGCCTATACTCTCTGAAATCTTTTTGTTGTTTTGATTAAAATATTTTGATAACCCTTAAACTGAAAACATTAAATTTGTAACCTTTGAAATTTATTTCTAACAGTTACAGATTTCAAAAGCAATTTCGGTTTTGATTTACATAGTTATTATAATTTAAATTATGGTAACAAATATAATTTGAATTATAGTAACTGCTATATTTATTGTATAATTTAAATTATGGTAACATATATAATTTAAATTATGGTAACTGATATATTTATATTGTAACAGCCATTTTGAATTTATAAATTAAATATGGCAGCTGTTACATTATAATAGCCTATAAATACTATAAGATATTTTTTAGAAGATCATCCGAGAAATACTTCTCTTCTTTGTTGGACTTTCCTTCTTAATTTTCTTGTTGTTATTGTGTTCCCCTCTTTGAGGAAGAGCTTGTTGAATCCTGGAGGGTACCTCATTATTGGGGAAATATCCTTAAGGATAGTGCTAAGCACGCCTCAAGTTTTGTTTTTTGTTTCTTGATTATTTTTGTTCCTTGCATTTCGTTCATTTAATACAACAATCTTAAGGATATTCGTTTCTTGAAGATATGAAGGCTGAGAATATCAACCTTCCTGAAGCTTTCATTGCTGGAATACTCATCGAAAAATTACCTAACTCATGGAGCGACTACAAGCAACAACTCAAGCACAAGCACAAACAATTGTCATTGATTGACCTTATCACTCACATCATTATTGAAGACACAAATAGAAAGGAGCTCCAAGCTACAAGGAAGAAGGAGATTACCACCAAAGCAAACTTGGTGGAAGGGAGTCCACATCAAAAAAGGTATGACAACAAATTTAATAAGAATTTTAAGTCCAATGGTAACAATATCACTATGTTCAAATCCAAACCCAACAACAATTTTAAGAAAAAGGGAAATTGCTTTGTGTGTGGCAAACCTGGCCACCATGCACCTCAATGTCATAATAGAAAGAGAAACAACAATCCTCCTAAGACTATGGTCAACATGGTTGAAGGAGAAGACATTATTGTTGCGGTTGTTTCTCAAGTTAATATGGTGACCAATGAGAAGAATTGGGTTGTAGACTCCGGTGCTACAAGGCACATATGTGCAAATAAAGAACTCTTCTCAACTTATACACCCTTTAAGGATGGAGAAGAAGTGGTCTACCTTGGAGATTCAAGGACAACAAATGTTCTTGGAAAAGGCAAAGTCATTTTGAAGTTGACTTCGGGAAAGACATTGGCTTTGAATGAGGTGCTGCATGTCCCTAATATAAGAGCAAATTTGGTCTCTGTAGCTGTGTTGGGAAAATTTGGGATTAAGGTGTCATTTGAATCTGATAAGATTGTAATGACAAAGAACAATGTATTTGTGGGGAAGGGATATTGTAACCATGGACTTTTTGTACTCAATGTTGCTGAAAACATGAATGAAAATGCATCATCTTCTGCTTACTTGCTTGATAGTATTGATTTATGGCATGCTAGATTAGGACATGTTAGTCAATCTTACCTTAAGAAAATGAACTCTCTTGGTTTAATCTCTAGTTCAAATTGTTCATCCATGAATAAATGTGAAGTATGTGTTGAAGCTAAAATTACTAAGAAAAACATGTACATCCGTTAAAAGAGAAACCGATTTACTTAACTTAATACATACTGAGACTTAGGAGATTTAAAACAAACCATGACTAGAGGAGGCAAGAAATATTATGTGACCTTCATAGATGATTTTTCAAGATTTACAAAAGTTTACCTACTTAGAAGTAAAGATGAAGCTTATAACATGTTTTTATTATATAAAGCAGAAGTAGAAAATCAACTAAACAAAAAAATCAAAAGAGTTAGATCAGATAGAGGAGGTGAGTATGTTCTAATGAATGATTAGTGTGAAAAAGAAGGCATAATACATGAAGTTACTCCACCTTATTCACCCGAATCAAATGGAATAGCTGAAAGGAAAAATAGAACTTTAAAAGAAATGATGAATGCCATGCTAGTTAGTTCTTCCGCACCTGATAACTTATGGGGTGAAGCAATTTTATCTACATGTCATTTACAAAATAGAATTCCCTATAAGAAAACTGGTTTAACACCATATAAACTTTGGAAAGGTTATCCACCAAATTTAAAATATCTAAAAGTGTGGGGGTGTCTAGCTAAGGTTATGCTACCTGAACCAAAGAGAAAAAAGATAGGATCAAAAACTTCTGATTGTATGTTTATTGGTTATGCCGAAAATAGTGCTGCATATAGGTTTCTTGTTTTAAAAAGTGATGTGTTAGATCACAACACTATTATAGAAACAAAAAATGCTGAATTCTTTGAACATATCTTTCCATTAAAGGAAAAGATTTCTCACACACCTATTATTAATAACACACCTATCAATAATAATAGGATTGATGAAACTCATATTGAGGAAATTAGAAGGAGTAAGAGACAAAGAAAAGAAACTTCATTCGGAAATGAATTTTTAACTTATTTAGTAGATAATGATCTAGTAACCTATACTGAAGCTGTCTCTTCCTCAGATTCCTTATTTTGGAAAGAAGCAATTAAAGTTGAAATAGATTCGCTTTTACAAAATCAAACTTGGGAGATTGTTGATTTGCCTCCCGGTGCAAAACCTATTGGTTGCAAATGGATTTTTAAAAGAAAATATCTTCCTAATGGCTCTATAGATAAATATAAAGCTAGATTAGTAGCAAAAGGCTTCACTCAAAAAGAAAATGTGGATTATTTTGATACATTTTCACCCGTAGCTAGAATTACTTCAATTCGAGTTCTGTTTGCTTTAGCTTCTATTCATAATCTCTTCATACATCAAATGGATGTTAAAACTGCATTTTTAAATGGTGATTTAGAAGAAGAGATATATATGTTGCAACCCGAAGGCTTTACAATTACTGATCAAAAAAATAAAGTTTGTAAATTGAGAAAATCTTTATATGGCTTAAAACAAGCTCCTAAACAATGGCATGATAAATTTGATCAAGTAATTTTAAGTGATGGTTTTTCATCCGTTAGTGTGGATAAATGTGTTTATACTAAGACGAGTGATAATGAATATGTGATCATTAGTTTATATGTAGACGACATGCTTATTTTCGGTTGTAGCATGAATATTGTGCATAGCACTAAACATTTCTTGGCATCTAAATTTGATATGAAAGATATGGGTGAAGCTAGTGTAATATTAGGTATAAAAATTGTAAGGAGTAATAATGGTATAATGTTAACACAAGAACATTATGTAGAAAAACTTCTCAAGAAGTTTGGTTATTTTGATGTGACACTTGTGAGTACTCCTTATGATGCAAACTCTCAATTAAAAAGAAAAAAATAAAGGCGATGCTGTTGGTCAACTTGAGTATGCTCAGATCATTGGGAGTCTGATGCATTTAATGAATTTCACTCGACCTGATATAGCATACGCTGTATGTAGACTGAGTAGATATACACAAAATCCTAATCACGAGCATTGGACGGCAATAATCCGACTAATGAAATATTTGAGAGGTACCATGAATTATGGTATTCTATATAGTGGATTTTCCACTGTATTGGATGGATACAGCGATGCAAACTGGATTTCAGATTCAGATGAGATTAAATCCACTAGTGGCTATATATTTATTCTAGGTGGTGGTTTAGTGTCTTGGAAATCTTCCAAACAAAGCTTAATTGCCCGATCCACCATGGAGTCAGAATTTATAGCACTAGACTTAGCAGGATATGAAGCTGATTGGTTGAGAAATTTTTTAATTGAAATTCCATTGGGAATAAAACCAACACCTTCTATATCCATGCATTGTGATTGTCAAGCGGCAATATCCATTGCAAAGAATAAATCTTTCAATGGTAAAAATCGACATATTCGATTAAGACATGATGTAGTAAAACAGCTGTTAAAAGATGGAGTTATTTCTATAGATTATGTGAAGTCAGAAATGAATTTGGCCGATCCTCTGACTAAACCTCTTGGTAGAAAGATGATATTAGAAACATCGAGAGGAATGAGACTAATGCTAAAGTAAGAAATCAAAATAACGGTAACCCAACCTATGAGATTGGAGATCCCATGAATTAGGTTCATATGGGTAACAACAAAGTTATTTATGATTTTACAGCACTATAAAACAAGTCCTTTTCTATGATGTGAGAATAGTGCTAGTCTGTAAATCAAGGAGAGGATGAATTATAAAGTTCTTAATGAGTTCCATATTCCTTATGGATAGTGTTCAAAATACAATGAACACTTGATGGAAACACCTATATGAGTGTGGAGTGGGGCCACTCCCATAAGATACTAGCAAAATCTTTAAAGCACTCATGAATAACCAGGCACGCGCATGGCCGAATTAAAAGCGCAAAACCGAGTCAAACAGCAAGGAATTGTGGGGGTATAATGTGATGATGAGATGCCTAACTTAAAATGAGAATTATTGCGTTCATAGAAATTACATATTTCACCAATAATTCTGTAAGTTAAATCTCATACTTTCTATAATCTGGTTCATAGTCCAAAAGACACCAGGTTAGATGCATTACACTCATTTGTGAAAGAGATCCAGCAAATTCATTTACGTATTTATTATTTTTATTATTTTTATTATTTTTAAAAGCCTTTTGAAATATGTGGGGGATTGTAGTAAAAACTTTAAATAGATATTTCAAAAGACTATCCCACATTGGTAAAACACAAAAGACCCCTTGAGTGTAGAGAGTATATATAAGACCTACTATCCCACATTGGTAAAAGAAGATTCTCATCAAGTGTTTATATACTAAAACATGAGATGGGATAGTAACCAACAAAGGAAGTAGAAATGAGCTCGCGCACATGAGGATGAGTTGAGTAAGAGGAAAACCTCTGATTCACCCCCCCCCCTACGCGCGAGGCAACGCCTATACTCTCTGAAATCTTTTTGTTGTTTTGATTAAAATATTTTGATAACCCTTAAACTGAAAACATTAAATTTGTAACCTTTGAAATTTATTTCTAACAGTTACAGATTTCAAAAGCAATTTCGGTTTTGATTTACATAGTTATTATAATTTAAATTATGGTAACAGATATAATTTGAATTATAGTAACTGCTATATTTATTGTATAATTTAAATTATGGTAACAGATATAATTTAAATTATGGTAACTGATATATTTATATTGTAACAGCCATTTTGAATTTATAAATTAAATATGGCATATGTTACATTATAATAGCCTATAAATACTATAAGATATTTTTTTAGAAGATCATCAGAAATACTTCTCTTCTTTGTTGGACTTTCCTTCTTAATTTTTCTTTGTCGTTATTGTGTTCCCCTCTTTGAGGAAGAGCTTGTTGAATCTGGAGGGTACCTCATTATTGGGGAAATATCCTTAAGGACAGTGCTAAGCACGCCTCAAGTTTTGTTTTTTGTTTCTTGATTATTTTTGTTCCTTGCATTTCGTTCATTTAATACAACAGGTCTTTCCACGGGCATCTCCGGTTTCCAGGAAAAAGGGACGAGATGCTTTGAAACAAAAGAGACAACAATCGAGAAAAAAAGGCTCTGAAGAGGGCTGCAAAAAGCGATGCCTAAAGACTTGCAAAGGCTCCAAACCATACGCAGGGATGTATATGGAGAAAAGACTACGAGGTAAACAGCGGTGGCTAACCCGAGCAAGCAAGCAAGCAGAGTTGGTGAGCTTTCAACGCCTACATATAAATATTTGTAAGCTGTTTGTATCATTCTGAATATTAGAATGATTTTGTTGGAAAAGAATCAAAAAATTCTGAAGCATGAACCGTTACTGTTCAAATCAGTAACTGGAAACAATGAAAATTCCAGAAAAACAAGCACTGTAGAAATCAAAGAACCAATGCCCTGTTTTTCTATTACTTGAGAATCACAGCAACCAAAAACTAAAGCAATGCTTCAGACAACTTTTAAGAGCAGAATCACTTAGGTTACTGCCATCCCTTGAATTTTATTTATAGAAGAAAATTGAATACAAGAATGGTAATTCTAACTATTACAATTTCTTCATCAAAACTGGAAAATAAAAATGCTTAAAACAGGAAAGACAAAATTGCAATGATCAATACAATTGATCTTTATTGAAACACAAACATAGAAACTAAATCTTCTTCATGATCTTCAAATCTTCAGTAGCAGACTTGGAAACAAATCTTTCTTCAATCTTCAACACTCCTCCTTGGTTCTAAGGCTGTTGGACTTATCATCCCAATCTTCTCTCTAAGATCTTCAAACCTTTCTTTGGCTAATGATTTGGTGAACAAATCAGCTAATTGTTCAAGTGTAGGACAGTAATGCATTTCCAGCTCCCCCTCTTGTTGAAATTGCCGAATTGCATGAAATTTTATCTTCATGTGCTTGGTTCTATTGTGAAAAACAGAATTCTTGGATATGGCTATTGCAGCCATATTGTCACACCATAACACTGTAGGATTAGCTTGTTCAAAGCTTAATTCCCCCAATATTTTCCTTAGCCAAACAAGATGGTTTGCTGCCACATATGCAGCAATGTACTCAGCCTCAGCAGTGGAATGAGCCACCACAGTTTGCTTCTTGGAATTCCAGCAAAATGTGGTTCCTCCCATTGAAAAACAGAATCCTGAGGTGCTTGACATCTCTTCATCACATCCAGCCCAATCACTATCTGAAAAACCAATCAAATTAGTAACATTTGATCTAGCAAAGTTCATACCAAAATCCAGTGTACCCTTTAGGTACCGCAGGACCCTTTTTGCAGCTACAAAGTGGATTTGGCTTGGACTTTGCATGAATCTAGATAGATAGTTCACAGTAAACACTATATCTGAACGTATGGCTGTTAAGTAAAGCAAGCTTCCAATTAAGCTCCTATAAACCTTCCCATCAGTTTGAGCAGCACCATCATCCTTTGACAGTTTTAGTCCCACTGTCATAGGTGTGCTGACAGGTTTGCAATTTTCCATTGCAAACTTGCTCAGCAACTTCACAATGAAGTTCTTTTGACATAGAAAACTACCTTGATTAGATTGAGTAATTTCCATGCCAAGAAAATATGACAACAGCCCAAGTTCATTCATCTCAAACTTGGTTCTCATGTTGATCTTGAATTCTTCCTCCAGTTTTTCTTGATTTCCTGTAATTAGCAAATCATCAACATATACTGACACAATCAAGATATGTTCATCAACCCTTCTTACATACAATGTAGGTTCATTCATGCTCCTTTCAAACCCCAAACTTAGCAAGTATTCATCCAACTTGCTATACCAAGCTCTAGGAGCTTGTTTCATCCCATACAAGGCTTTCTCAAGAAGATAAACTTTGTTGGCTGTGATATCTTCTTCAAAGCCTTCAGGTTGCTCAATGTATATTTCTTCATTGAGTGTACCATTTAAAAATGCAGACTTCACATCTAATTGCCACACAAGCCAGCATGTTTGTGCAGCTAAAACAAGCAACAATTTTATAGTATCAAATCTTGATACCGGAGCAAATGTGTCATTATAGTCAATACCTGGTTCTTGAGAGTAACCTTTGACTACCAGCCTTGCTTTGTACTTGTTTACACTCCCATCTGCATTCAATTTTGCTTTAAAGATCCATTTCACCCCAATTACATTTTTGTGTGCAGGTCTGTCAACTAATTTCCAGGTTTGGTTCTTTTCAATCATCATTAACTCCTCCTTCATTGCTTCTATCCACACCTTTGAATTCATGGCATCTTCCACATCACTAGGTTCCATCTCAGCAAGATTGCACCTGCTATACACATCACTTAACAGCCTTGTCCCTCTCACAGGTATGCTGTCAGTTTCATCATCAACTTCTTCTGAAATTTCAGTTTGATACTGAATTTCAAGTTTGGGATCTTCACTCACTTCACCATCCCAATTCCATGTGCTATGCTCTGCAACTTTTACATCCCTTGCTATTATGGCTTTGTTTGTTTTCAAGTCAAACACTTTGTAGCCACTAGTTTTAGAACCATAGCCAATCAAAATTCCTACCTCAGCTTTTTGGTCCAGTTTCTTCCTTTTGATGTCAGGCTGCAAAACATAACATGGACTTCCAAAAACACTTAAATGTTCAAGATTAGGTTTAAAGCCATACCAGTATTCAAAAGGAGTTTTGTCCCCCAAGATTTTGGTCACCATTCTGTTCAATAGGTAGGCTGAGGTGTTGACTGCTTCAGCCCGGAATTTCAGAGGTAGTTTCTTCTCATACATCAAGCATCTTGCCATCTCTACCAAGGTTCGATTTCTTCTCTCACTCACTCCATTATGCTGTGGGGTGTAAGGGACAGTTAATTGATGTTTAATTCCTTCTTTTGTATGGAATTCTTCAAGCATCCGAGAGGTGAACTCCCCACCATTGTCAGACCTTAACATTTTAAGCTTGCAGTCTGTTTCCCTTTCAACAACAATTTTGAACCTTATGAATATCTCAGCCACTTCACTCTTGTGCTTAAGAAAATACACCCAACAATACCTGCTGAAATCATCCACAAATAGCAGAAAATATCTAGCCCCATTTAAGGACTCAGTTTGCATTGGACCACACACATCCGTGTGTATTAGCTGCAGCCTTGATGTTGTTTTGAATGTGGTTTTGTTAAATGCACTTTTGGTTTGTTTACCCAATTGACATGCTTCACACACATCACCATGATCCTGAATTAATGGTAATCCTGAAGCTATCTTTAATTCAGCCATTCTTCTCAATGCTGCATAGTTGAAATGGCCTAGCCTCTTATGCCATAGTATAGAGTTTGTGCACAAATCAGTGCTCCTATTCATCATCCTAGCCGAGAGCAGTAGGTTATCCTTAGAGTCTCTGATTTTACACATGCCTTTGTTAAAAGATAATGAATAATCTTCTTCTAACAATTGTCCAACACTAACCAGATTATGCTTGATTTTGGGCACAAATAGGACATTATTCAGAGTTCTAGTTCCTGCCATAGTTTCAACCTCAATATTTCCCATGCCTTCTACCTCAACATATTCACCATTTGCTATTCTTACTTTGGACACATAATTTCTATCCAAGTTTTTAAATATGTTCAAATCAGCTGACATGTGGTTTGTGCATCCACTATCTATAAGCCAAGTTGAATTACTTACCTTGGCTAGATTGTATTCTTGTTCTACCACAGCCATGAATAATTGTTCTTCCTTGATTTCTGAAGTTTCAGCAACATAAACCTGTTTTGCAGCTGCTGGATTCTTGCAAAAATTTTGCAAGTGTCCAAATTGGTTACAATTCCTGCATTGTGTGGTCTTCAACCAACACCAAGTATCAAGGTGGTTGGTTTTCTGACAGTATTTGCACGGGGGGAAAGTTTATTTCTTCTCTTTTCCTTTGAAACTTTGACTGCCATGATTTGGCTGCCAAGTCCTCTGCTGCCAGTTTTTCCCATTGTCACTCCTGCCATCATTGTCTCTTCTTCCACCATAGGTTCCTTTAAAGGAATTCTTGGGTTTATGTTTGCCTTTGAATCCAGCCACAAAAGCTTCTTCACCAGTTCTTTCTTGCCTGTAAGATTGTCTTTGTTCTACAGCTTGTAGAGCATTGACAAGTTCTTGAAGACTCATTTCAGCAAAGTCTTTTGAATCCTCTAAAGAGCATATTTTATGCTCGAATTTTTCAGGCAAGCTTACCAAGAATTTTTCCACAATTCTTGAGTCTAGAAAATCTTCTCCTAACAATCTCACTTGATTTACAAGTTTAGAGATGTGTGAGGAGAAGTCTTTGATGGTTTCGGATTCCTTCATCCTCAAACCTTCAAACTGCCTTTTCAAGTTTAAAACTTGCATCTTCCTTGATTTATCATCACCTTGAAACTCAGCTTTCAACTTGTCCCAAGTTTCCTTTGCAGTCTTGCATGCCATGATCCTTGTGAAGATCTCTTCACTTACTGCATTGTGCAGACAAGTGAGAGCTTTGAACTTCTTGGCTTTTTCTTCATTGAAGTATTTGAGTTGATTAAGGGTGGGATTGTTTCCAAGTGGATTTGGTTGCCTGTCATTATCCACTATTTCCCACAAATCAAAGGCCCTCAAATAAGCCTCCATCTTCACTGCCCAAATTCCATAACTGTGTCCAGTGAACACTGGTGATTTCGGAGAAAAATTTGTTGTTTCCATTCCACAGATTTCAACTTTTGGTTAGTTGAAAAACTAGCACTCAATAGTTTTCAATTGCTGCCTTGAGGCCTTTGTGCAATTGATAACAAGCTAGAACAAAAAATCCTTGTATAAAGATTTGTCAGAAAAGAAAAAAAAAATCTCTCATGTTTCACTCTCCTTTCCCTTTTCAAAGTTTAATTTACTTTGAAAAAATCCTCACTTGATTCACTCGTGTTTCACTCAATCCCTTTCAAAGATCCCTATTTGCTCTGATACCATTTTGTTGGAAAAGAATCAAAAAATTCTGAAGCATGAACCGTTACTGTTCAATTCAGTAACTGGAAACAATGAAAATTCCAGAAAAACAAGCACTGTAGAAATCAAAGAACCAATGCCCTGTTTTTCTATTACTTTAGAATCACAGCAACCAAAAACTAAAGCAATGCTTCAGACAACTTTTAAGAGAAGAATCACTTAGGTTACTGCCATCCCTTGAATTTTATTTATAGAAGAAAATTGAATACAAGAATGGTAATTCTAACTATTACAATTTCTTCATCAAAACTGGAAAATAAAAATACTTAAAACAAGAAAGACAAAATTGCAATGATCAATACAATTGATCTTTATTGAAACACAAACATAGAAACTAAATCTTCTTCATGATCTTCAAATCTTCAGTAGCAGACTTGGAAACAAATCTTTCTTCAATCTTCAACAGATTTTTCATCATCCTCATGTAACTATTGGTTGGGATTCGTGCCAACCCCAGAATACAATTTCGAGTTCAAGATGACGCAGTGCGAACCAACAAGGAAGGTGATTCTTCCCTTTCAGCTTCTACAACAGGCTAGCAGGCATATTCTAGCTAATTTTCCGACGAGATTCTTTTGAGAAAAAAACATGGTGTTCAAGGACAATAGTTATACATTAATATCTTATTTATCTTGTTGATGTTTCTTAGATTTTTTGTTTTTCCATGTATCTACCATAATTTCTACCTGTTTAGATAACAAGCATGTAAATGATTATGAAATCATTAAAAAACAATCACTTTTAATAACCATAATAATAATCACCACCATGATGAAATATATATACCAGCAGGTATGGTCAGATGCTATACTTCCCTAAGTAGATGGGCAGATTTACGATGGGAAGAAGACTACAAGCCACAACATTCACCCATGATAGCCTTCCTGCTCTGCCTCTAAGCAGCCACAATCGAGCTAGCTAGTTTTCCAATGAGATGTAAACACAGTGGTTAATACCATTACAGAGAAGCCAAAGATCATCAATAATACATGTTTTTTAAATTCAAACTCCTCATCCCAACTCCATCAACTGCATTGCTCTGATGAAATCTCCTTTACTATAATGTTCTCGAGGAATCTTCAAGCTATTAACGTGAAACTAGCTTAGCTGTAATAGATCTTTCCATATATAAAAAGGATATGCACTAGAGTTAAGAGTCCTACACAGATACACATTAGATTTTCTTAGCTATAATTGGAGATGAATGTCTTTAGTTATAAGATTTTCTTATAGAAGTATTCTTTACATTGTTATATGTATATGTTCGGCAAATCAAACATCTCTGAACTTCATCTGGGCAGCTGCTGGAGATAGCAAGCATTATTGTTTGTTTTTAAACCTGTGTTAACCTTTAGTACTTTTGTTTTTGCTACAAAGTATATTAATTAAACTTGAATATTTTTTTAACATTAAATAATACTTTTATCATACCTAAAAGCGGGAAATTATCTAGTGAACATTAATCCATGTGGTTTCTAAAAATTATCTCGTGGGTGAAACTTAACTTGATTGCATGAATTTTATTGATTTTTTTCATTGAAATTTGTAAAAGCAATGGTGAGTATCACACGTGCGTGAGCGCACGATGTCGGGGTCGTTACCTAATTGTTTGGTTAATAGTTGTTAAGAAACTTAGGTATACAAGTCTTATAATAAATTTCAAGGATAACAGACTAATTATAGCTAAAAAAGTATTCGCATCCCTAACATACCATATCTTATGTAATCTACATTGTGCAATTTAAATTTGTTTTAAAAGTTTTGATGATTAGTCTCTCTATGAATTAAGATAAAGATTTACTCGTGCGAGTAAATCTAGCATTTTAAATTTATCATGGGCTCTTATGCCAAGATAAATTCTTATAGAAGTTATCCATACAAGTAACTCGACAAAATTCATCTATTTTGGAAGGCTTTTCTGGAAGGCCGAATAGTTTTTTACAAATCCTATATAGTGGTGAAAAATACTTTTAGTTATGTAACTAAACCCTTGGTTTGACCAAATTAACTTTTACAAATTGCAATTTACTTTTACAGAACTTTAATTTCTTCTAATTAGAGCCTAAATTTACTTCAAATAGTCAATTTTCTTGTAATAAAAACATCAATAAATCTGATTACGCCTTAAAAAAAATTCAAATGAGTCTTTGAACATCAAAACTTGAATTTTCCTCATTGTGTTTTTTGTAAACATGACATCCAAGGCAAGCAAACATGATTGAGAAATTCAAAGCCAAACATGTAAGAAAAATATTAATAGTCTTAGATTTTTTATGATGTTATATATCTGAGAGAAATAATCAACCTACAAACCTTTCAATTATTTAGATTTTTTTATATTCAATTTATTATGGAGAAGACGTTTAAAATAATGAAAACCATTATTTTCCAGGTATTTTTTTTTAAGAATATGTGAGGCTAATTATATATTTTGATATTTATTTAATATTAATGACTTAAAAATATATAAGAAATGAATTAATTTTTTTTTAAATCTCAAATTAATTTAATCTCAGTGTTCTGAAATACGTTTAATATAATAATATGAAGAATAAATCTTAAAAAATAAAAAAAAATATTAAATTTCTTTTATTTTTTGTTGTTTTTGATGTTGTTTTTGTTAAAAATTGTCTTCTGTGACTTTTTTATGTATGACATTTCAGATCTAATATCATGTAAATATACGAAGCCACAAGTAGATAAAATGGGTGAAAAAATTAGGCCAAATTATCTACAGTGAAAAAATATACAAGCGACCTGCCCTGTACTTTGCCATAGCCAGAACCAAAATTTTTAATATGTAAAAAAAATATTAATGGTCCTAGATTTTTTTTAATGATGCTATACTTTTGAGAAAAATAATCAACCTACAAACCTTTTTATTATTTTTTTTATATATACTCATTTTATTAACGATTATTTTAAATGTATTTTTTCTTAAAAATATGTGAGACTAATTATATAATTTGATATTTATTTATTCTTAACGCCTTAAAATATATCTATATAAAAAAAGAACTATTTTTTTTTTAAAAAAAATCTCAAATTAATTTTATCTCTTGTTCTGAAATACTTTTAATATAATAATATGAAGAATAAATCCTAATAAATAAAAAAATTATTTAATTTCTTTTTAAATAAAAAACACTTTAAACTAAAAATATACCAAGTCACACAAACAAAAACAAATGCAAAAAAAATAAAAAGATAACAAATCACTAACAACAGAAAATTCATTATACATGTATAAGAGAGAGTTTTATTCTCATTTCATGTAACCAAACCTAAATTTACTTTGTTTCTTAACTCAAGCTTCATTTAATACAAAGGTAAATTACAATAAAATTAAAAGACAAAACTAAGAGTATAAATATATAAATACAAATAAAAAATTAAGAACTATCTTAGAAGAATTGAAAAAATAAAAAGATCAAAACTAAACCAAAAAATAAAAGAATAAAAAATGAAACAAGATAAAAAAGTTTTATCTAACCACAACAAAGCACAGTACAATGACTCATTCTTTATTATAAAAGCACAATCACAAGCTACTCCAAAAATATGACTTAAAAGTCGGTTTTGATAATTGATGAGAGATAAATACACGTTTACTTACCAGAGAGGTCTACAAGAATGCAAGGCCGGTTGTTTCCACAATAACCAAAGGCCGGTTACTTTTTTTTATTGTTGAAAAAGAACTACATCCTGCTTTGAGTTTGTACAACTCAACTCTCTGTTATATATACAGTGATAGGGAAGCCAATTTAGGAAACACGAACGATATGCCTACGCCATTTGCTGAAATTATCTATATAGAAAATTGATTGATTTTATGTGTGCTTTATTTTATTATTTTAATATTTAATCAGTAAAATTATAATTGAAAACATTTGTTACAAACATATGTTTTTTTCCCATCAAAAAGTGATTGAATGTTATTATTGCCAAAACTCTTTTAATAAAATCTGTTAAAAAAAAAATTCTATGTAGAAAACTGATTGCAAAATTTATTGCTCATATTATTATATTAAAAATATTTTAGAATAATAATAAATAGGTTATATATATATATATATATGAAGGTGTTGATATTAAATAAATAACAAAATATATAATTAGTCTCACATTTTGATAAGGAAAAAAATATTACAAATAATCATTATCATTATTTTGAATGTCTTATCTATAATAATAAGAAATTTTAAGACCTAACAATATTAATGGAAAAGCAACTAAAAAACTAAATAAATGACCAAATAAAAATATTATTAGATTTTTAAAAATTATTTGAACGGAAGAATAAAAAAAATAAAATCATTTTTGAAATGATCACGAACAGAAATTAAAATGTAAATATTAAAAAAAAATAACCTTACTATTAGTGGAAATAATAAAAATTTGTGAGACCATAATTATTGTTAGAGGAAAAAATTCCATACTTTTTTTACTTTTATATTATTATACTAAAAGTATTTCAGAACAATGATATTAATTGTTTTTAAAAAAAAATTAGGTCATTTATATATATTAAAGATCTAATATTAAATAAATACCAAAATATATAATTAGTCTGATATATTTAAAATAAAATAAAGCTCACAAATAATTATTATTATTATTTTGAATATTTTATCTGTAATAATTAAAAAATTCAATACCTAAGAATATTAACAATAAATAAATATTATTATATTTAAAGAAATTACTTAACTTGAAGAATACAGAAAGAGAAATAATAACAAACATAATTTGGATAAAATTTGGACATTAAATAGAAAAACTTAATAATATTGGAAATAAAGAAAAATTGGAAAGAAAAACTAAGAGCATATACATATAATTATGGACAAAAATAGTAACTATGTAAGAAATATGTATAAAAAATAAAGGAACTAAAGTAAAATCCAAGATTAAAACTGTAAGGGATAAAAAAAAATGTAATAAATTTAATTTAAAGGTCAAAACTGAAATAAATCCAAACATTAAAATTAAATAATTTAAAACAAAACCTGAAATTAAAAGAATTAGGACCGAAATGAAACTGAAATGTATAATTCATTTACATAGAAGGATAAAATTGAAAGAAATCAAACTTTGATACCGAAAATATTAAGGATTTATAATAAATTTGCATGGAAGGATGAAATTGAAATAAATCAAAACTTTGATACAAAAAATATTAAGGATTCCAGACCAATCTGCAAAATTAAAAGACTAAGGACCTAATTGAAACTACGATATATAATCAATTTCAATTGAAGGATGGAATTGAAACAAATCAAAACCTATATAATAGCAATAAGGGTCAAAAAAACAAATTCTAATGTTCAGGGACTGAAATGAAATTTGTCAAAAAGCAGGTGCGCTTACGTCATCTAGCGCAGGCAGGAGAGAGAAATGGGGTGGGAAAATTCAAGCGACCATTGACACGTCTCCGGACATCACATAGTCACACTCGCCGCACTAGGTGGAAGAGAACATGCATGAAAATCATTCTAGATGCAGGTTGGGCTTTTTGGACGCCGGAGTAAGCCGCATGCGTCGTCCGAAACATGCGTGAGCGCGGAAATGGACGGCGCGTCCCACGAAGCGCCAGCAGTAAACCGATGCAAAAAGGAAAAAAATTTGGTTCATTACCGGATCGCCCCTCCCTCCCAGGCATTGTTTTTGTCCTTTTCGAGGGACAAAACGGTTATTGCACTGTTCCATGAAATATTAAAAAAATAAACGGCCAGACGAACCGGAAGGGAACGGACCGGACCAAAAACGTGCAATGACCGTGGAGCCTCTCAGACCAGACGCCATTTTTTGTCCTTTTCATGGGACAAATGCGTGATTACACTGTTCATCGATAAAAAAAGGGCTCATGTACTCGCGCGAAGCACCGGTGCAAATGTCCAGTGAATAGTAGATATATGTGTAGGTGCACAGGGATTGAACGACCTCTTTTAGGTTCTTTTCTAATATAAATATAATTGGTAATGCTAAACTTATGCTCCTATTACAATGTATAGCTGCAGAATTTCAAGTTTAAAGACCTTATGAAATATTACAGTGATAAGATATAACTCTACTCTCTCAAGAACCTCTGGTTTGCTGTGCAACATCAAAATACTATAAATCCAATCCATTCTCTAACTAAATATTCTAATTATATAATTTATTAATATTAAAAATAAATTTTAAAAAAATTATTTTGGTATATTTTCAAGGGAAAAGAAAATTAAAAAAACAACCACTACTGCAATCTCAAATATATTTTTTTATGCGAGTAAACCCACTCTCCAGAAAGAGCAATATGTGGAACTAGGTGAACAAGTAAAATCTTGATTGTCCCAGACTCTTACATGGTTTACACACCCTGACTTGAATTCGAGACTTGTTGTGCAGATCACAAACTCTCTGTCATTATGTCACGCCCTTTAAGAACACAATGTCAAACATACTAAGAATAGTTGACATTGTATTTTATATTTAAAATTAGTATTTTAAGTTAATGTTAAAAATAAATAATTTTACTTAAAATCCATGACCAGGTCAATGTCCAGGCCAGAATACATAAAACTGCGTGTCAACCTGATGAGGTGGAATGCTCATATGATAATTTAATTTAATAATTTATATTTAATTACGATGAATTTATTTTAAAACTATATATTGAAACATTCAAACAATAGGCTGTGGTTACAAGCTAACAATCACATAAACTCCAAACACTTGACTCCAAAATTCAATTACTAATTTAAGCTCCTTTTGACTCTTTGCAATTCGCCATCATTTTTTATTTTTTATTTTTATTAAAAAAATCATGTTTTACTGAGCTAATAAATTTGTATGCATGATTTAACCTTTGTTTGGACTGATTATACATCATTTAGCACATTTGTTTTCTTAAGTGAAGGTTCTGTATATATATATATTCGGCTTAAGGTCCTGTATTTATACCAGCTCATCCTTAATCAGGAGAATTTTGCAGAGTTGTAGATCCTGGTATAACTCTAATTAATGAACGGGATATGTAATTAAGGATGAAGTGCCTTCTTTTGGGGGAGGAAGTGGGAGTGGTTTAATGGAACCATTACTTCTTTTGCTCTCTTGATTTTGAAGATTCCTTAGTGGACATTGCCTGCCTGCCCTGCTGCTTACACCATTGGAAGCTCAAGTGAGAATCACAAAGTCAGGAATTGATATAAAAGAAGTTTGTTTATATATTACAGCAGTATATTTACTAAAAACAATCTTCAAATTAGATTCATAGTTTTGATGAGCAATAACAGATCGAAAAATGAGCACAAAACAACACTGAAGAGAAATAGAATTCCTCAGGCTCTCGTGATTATGAAGAATAGCCCTCAGATTGCTTATTCATCTAAAATGGGTTGCCATCCCTAAAATCTTATAGCAATTTCACTTTGTATTTGATCACCACAGCTACTAGTACTTGGTGAATAAATATTCCAGATTTGGCATGAGATCATATTAGCCAAATGAAGTCCCAACACGTACCGAGCAATCATATATTCTTCAGGTCTCCGAGGACTGTATTACCTTGTCATTGATGATGATGGTACGGATGTGAGCTATGTTAGGCCAGTCCTTTCCTTTTTCTTTCTTGCACCGTCTCTCCAAATTTGGACAGTATTCAATTACCAACTCTCTGAGCATTTCGAGATTCCTTATCCCTTCTGGCAAAGACATCAAATTAGAGCATCTACATAGACGCATTCTTGAAAGGGATGTGAGATGCTGTATCTGATTTGAAAGACAGGATACTCCCGGACACCAAGATATATTTAGAGATTGGAGAGAATTGAGATGCTGTACGCTCTCTGGCAAGGAAGTTAACTTTTCACATGCATGAAGATTCAAATCCTTGAGTGCTGTCAGATATTGCAGTTCCTCAGATAGAGAGGTAAGTTCATCACAATATGAAATCTGCAAGCTAGCAAGAGATGATGGTAAAACAGACAGTGCAGTGATTTTTGGCATTCCCCATATACTCAAAGACTTGAGAGAAGATAGGTTATTTAGCTGGTTTGACAGCGACCTCAGGCTTCTCATGCTCTGAAATGACAGCTTCTGAAGGCATGTATGGTTTTGCAACAGTCCATCAGGAAGAACGGCCAATTCATCGAAGCCCTCAATTCGAAGGGAGGTAATAGAAGTGAAATTCACAACTGAGCTCAGCAAAGTTACAGTGCAGTCCTCAATAGTTAAATATTTGACCGACGGAATAATTGGTAACTCGACCAGCTTGGGGCATTTTTCGATCTTTAATTCATGAAGGCAAGTGAAGATTTCCCTTCCACCCATGCTATTTGTTTCCCAATCCTCTAAGTTCATCATTTCACCCAAAGTCAGCCTCTCTAATGATGGAAATGGATTCTCTCCATCTCCATACATCTCACTGCCAATACACTTAACAGTGTCCATTCTCCTCAATTGAAGATGCTTAAGAAACCGCAGTTTCCCAAAAGGAGGAAGATGTTCACAATTCACGCACGATTCTAGTGCGATCTCCACTAGGTTTGGTAGACGCGCCTCCAGCATCCAATCTGGGAATTTTGATCCTCGATATCTGCGTATCTCTAACTTCTTCATGTTAGAATGGGGTTCAAGGGCACAAAGAACATCTTCACTGTTTGCCCCGCTTAAACTGCCGTTGTCGTCTTCTCGCCAAGACAAACTGAGTGATTGAAGATTTGTCTTCCTCGCCAAATTAGCATTTTGTGCATCTGCGAGACCTTGGACGTTATGTAGATCCTTGATGCTCAATTCACCCCCAATGTAATTCAGTCTTTGCAGCTCCCCTATGTGATGACCAACCTTTTTACCCACAATGAACATACCAAGCTTTCGCAGACTACCCAGTTGTCCCATCCCTGAAGGCATACATTTAAGCAAATAACAACCTGTGAGGTCAAGATAAATGAGACTTTTCATGTCCTTCATCTTTCTTGGTAGCATATAAAGCGACATGCAGTAACTCAAATCTAAGGTTTGCAAGTTTTGAAGAGAGCTGATTGATTCAGGTAGTTTTCGGATAAAAGAACGAGATACGTCTAGATATCTTAGATGTTTCAAATTACCAATCAACTCCGTCAATTTTTTCTCAAACCAGAAATCGCGTAAACCCAACGTCCGTAGTTTGTTTTGTGAAGACACCTTGAATGAAACATCCCCAAAGGAGATCAGCGACCGCAATGATTGCACTTTGCCAAAGTCCTTGTCACCAAGGAAAGACATAGACATGTGACGAACTGTCTTGGGAATTTTAGGTCTACTCCCATTCTCCTCCTCGATCAAACAACATTCCTCTATCATAACTGATTTTGCAAGATCATGCATCAGATCATGCATTTTGCAAGTTATGTTTCCGAAGTCATCCTCCTTGACCTCCTGAAAAAATGATCTCCCAACTAAGTCATCAAAAATCTCGTAACCTGTCTCATACAAATCCATTTGCCCTTTAGGATCAATAAATCCGTTGGCCATCCATAGCCTTACTAGCTGGTCCTTATTCATGACATAATCCTTCGGAAACAAACAGCAAAATCCAAAGCATTGCTTTGAATGTGGTGGCAAATTGTTATAACTTAACTTCAAAGCAGGTAAGATTCCAAATTCGTCTGGTAGATTCCAAATCTCACTTTCTTTGACAGATAACCACTGTCGTTCACTTCTCTTCGAGCGCAGCAAGCTCCCCAGTGCCTTTAGAGCTAAAGGAACGCCATCGCATTTATTGACGATCGCCTTTCCTATACTTTCAAGGTGCACATACTCCTCCCTTCTTCTCGGTCCAAAAGCAAGTCGCTCAAACAGAAGCCAAGAATCATCTTCCGACAATCTTCCCATTTGGTGAACGGGAATGGTAGCCATTCTATCAGCAACCTGCTTTAGACGAGTTGTTATTATAATAGCACATCCTCCAGCTCCAACTGTCAATGCATCTTTCAATGCATTCCATTTTGCATGGTAATGATCCCAAACATCATCCAACACAAGCAGAAATCTCCTTCCAATCAACTTTTCTCGGAGGTGGCGTTGCAAAGTGTCCAGCTCTTCCAAGGTACAACGCTCGCCTTCAATGGACTCTATGATGGCTCTTGATAGCCTCCTTATGTCGAAATCATCAGATACGCAGACCCAGATCCTCATATCAAAACGCCCTTCTACACTTGCATCGTTGTAGACTAATTGAGCAAGTGTTGTCTTCCCCATACCCCCCATGCCATGTATTGCATAGACAGAGAGGTCGTCTGAATTGGAGAGCAACATACTGATGAGCTCTTCTTTTTCCTTGTCTCTTCCATATATGATCTCTGTTTTATTAACATACGAGCTAGTTATCCGCCAATCGAACCTATCAGCTTCGTTCTCTCCAACTCCCTCTGTCAGTTTGAACTTATTTTTCCTCATGTCAATGTCATCAAACTTTTGTCTTACATTCTTTAACTTATGAGCCATTTTGAATCGGAAAACAAGTGGATTCTGATCAAGAGAAGAGAAAGACCTTAGTCGGTCCTTAAGACCCCTTCTCTGTCTGCGCCTCTGGGCTTCAATAGAGAACTCATCCAGCACATCATCAGCATCATAAGCAGCATTTTTGAGATCTTGTAGCCAAATCCTGATGTCCTTGTCTTTCCACTGCTTCTCCTCAGCATTCTTGAGGACAGCTTGGACCGTCATGAAGGTGCGCTTGAGTTTCTCAAACTCAGTCTGGAGGCCAAAAACAAGGCCAAGCTCTTCAAGCACCAGTGTATTCAAGTTCCCCAAGAGGATGCTCCCAAGTGCAGAAGTAACTGCGTCAGCCATAGCTTTTCTTGTTTTCGTTTTGCTGGAAATTTAACTGTGGGTCTTAATTAGCAACAAGAGGAAACGGAAGTGAAGCAAGAAATGGTGGTGATACAGGGGTGAGAGCTGAGCTAGGGAGGGAGGGAGGGATATTTTGTTTGTGAAAAATCCGTGCGCAAGTAGACCACGTCTGTGAATTATTGATGATGGCGGCTTCTGCCAGCCATTCACAGACTTTTGTGGACCTTGTGGAATTATTATTTTCACTAATGAATCTGTTAATGAGTTTCAGGAGGCTTACTACATCTACAGACTGAGCTAACCTTTTTTCTAACACTAACAAAATCTATTCAAGCGAGCATAATCCAAAACAACTCAAATTAAATTAATTCAAAATATAATATGGGATATTATGAGATTGAAAATACTAGTAAAAAAATAAATTATAAAATTAATGAGCTAAAAATCTGATATTAAAAATAAGAGAAAAAATCATAAAAAAAATAAAAATAAAATGCCGAAGAAGAAAACCCGAGTTAACATGTGATAACTTGATAAATTAGCAACTTTCGATATGAGATCTAGATAAAAATAAAAAGAATGTCAAAAGGATAGCTTAGTAAAACAAACAAAGTTCAATAAAAATAATAGCCAATCTAGGTTAACTTTATCTACCCGTTCTCCGAATAACCAAAGAAAAGTAACACAAAGAAAATAAAAAAAAAAGGTTCAAAGACCAATAATTTATTCTAAGATGATGAAATTAGAAGTGAAAGACAAAAATATCGGAGGAAGAAAAATAAAAGTCAAAATGAAGCAGAAAGTAAGTGAAAAATGGCAAAGTTAAAGGAAAAATAATTTTATGTAAAATGATAAAATTAAAAAAACAATAATAAGAAATTAAAAAAACTAAGTCAATATGGATTAATTTGACTAACTTACCATTCTTGATATAAGATCGAGATAAAAAAAAATAGAAACTTGAAAAAGAACCTAACAAAAAAATTGAAGTTAAATAAAAATATATCAAGTAAAAATATATAAATTAACTTGAGTTAACATGATTAAATTAATTAATTAAAAATAAATTAATACACACAAGATAAATAGAAAATAAACATACACTCAAGGTAAAAAAAATATTAACTTGAGATAACATGATTAAATTAACATACACTCAAGATAACAATAAATAAATTAATTAATTCGGTTATTTTACCTTTTTAATACATAATATTATATGATTACATAGCCCTAAAAAAACAAAAAGTTCATAGGGTTGCAATTTAGTTTTATGCTTTTGCATCGTGTAGAGACTAGTTTACTATTTAATGCAAAAGATATTAAACTTGCATCCAAGTGGTTTTTTTTTATCTTTTTATATTTTTGTTTTTACTTTTTTTAATAGAAAAGTTGATATGATTTTTTTTTAATAATAATGTACATATATAAATTATTTTAAAAAAAATATATTTATGTGTCTTGGAATTTAATGCAAAATATTTATGAGAAGACAGTGTCGAAACACTTGAAAACAATTATTAAAAAATGACTAGAAAGTCCGTATTCATAATTGATGAGAGAGAATCACACGTTTACTCTAGTCAAGCCTGTGCACCATGTGGAGCCCATGCGGTCGGCCAATACACTTTCCAAGTCTCCTCAATATTTACTTTATCAATCATTGAGTGGTGTTTTGAAGAGCGATTGAGAGTGTGAAAATGGCTAACAGTGGAGGGGGCAGCCTTCCTTTTATCTTTTCTGTCAGTCATAATCCACTTGTTTTTTAAAGATTTTACTGCACTTTGGCAGAAAGAAGAAAGAAGATGTGAACTGGAAAACAAACAACTATGTGTTTGTGATGTATGTATTTCGTGTATGATTTACAGAATGAAGTTCAGTATTTATACAAGTATACTGACTATGTAAATAACAACTTTCTTAACTAATATAACAGCCAATCTATAACTGATCATAACTGTTTTACAACTGAGTTTACAACTGAATAAACAGACTTTTATAATTGTAATTTAACAGCTCAATACTCCCCCTCAAGATGAAGGGAAGATGTTTAAGACATTCATCTTGGATTTGAGGTGTTCAAAAGGACCCAAAGCAAGGGCTTTGGTAAAAATGTCTGCAACCTGGTTCTGAGTAGTAACATGAAGTGTACGAATAATGCCTGCTTGAATCTTGTCACGGATGAGATGGCAATCAAGCTCAATATGTTTTGTTCTTTCATGGAAGACAGGGTTTGCTGCGATATGTAATGCAGCTTTACTGTCGCAAAATAGTAAGGCAGCTTGAGAATGATCAATTCGAAGATCCTGCAACAGAGATAGAAGCCAAGTTATTTCACAAGTAGTGGCTGCCATGGACCTGTATTCGGCTTCAGCAGAGGATCTGGACATAGTATGCTGTTTCTTAGACTTCCATGATACAAGAGAATTGCCTAAGAAAACACAATAACCAGTGATAGATCTTCTTGTATCAGGGCAGCTAGCCCAATCAGAATCACAGAAAGCTTTAAGATGAAATGTGGATGAGGATGGAAAGAAGAGGCCTTGAGCAGGAGAGGCCTTGATGTACCGTAGCACCATGTGTGCAACAAGAAGATGTGGCTGGCGTGGATTGACCATAAACTGACTTAAATTTTGAACTGCATAAGATAAATCAGGTCTAGTAATGGTTAAGTACAATAAACGCCCCACCAGTCTTCTATAAGAAGATGGATCTTCAAGCAGGTCACCATTCATAGAAGATAGTTTGAGATTGGATTCCATAGGAAATTTGGCTGGTTTGGCAGCAAGGAGACCAGAATCTTCAAGGATTTCCAGAGCATATTTGCGTTGGCAGAGGGAAATACCCTTAGCAGACCTTGCAATTTCTAAGCCAAGAAAGAATTTCAAATCTCCAAGATCTTTCAACCGAAACTGATTATTGAGGAAATCAGTGAGCTGTGAGATGGCTGATGGATCATTACTTGCCAAAACTATGTCATCAACATAGACTAATAAGGCAATAAAAGATGAACCTTGAATTCTGGTAAACAAAGAATGATCAGCACGAGATTGAATAAAACCATGAGAAATCAAAGTAGTGGAAAACTTTGAAAACCATTGCCTAGAGGCCTGCTTTAATCCATACAATGATTTGTGTAATCTGCAAACCTTCTGTGACTCCCCCTTAGATGCAAAACCAGGAGGTAAATTCATGTAAACCTCTTCATGTAGATCACCATGAAGGAAAGCATTGTTCACGTCTAATTGGTGAAGATGCCAATTACGTGCAGCAGCAATTGCAAGAAGAATACGAACAGTAGTAAGTTTTGCAACAGGAGAGAAAGTCTCATAGTAATCTAATCCCTCACACTGTGTGTACCCTTTAGCAACAAGCCTTGCCTTGTATCTTTCAATTGTGCCATCAGCCCTATGTTTAATTTTATAAACCCACTTACAACCTATGGGTTGTTTGTTCGATGGTAAATCAACAACAAACCAGGTTTTTTTCAACTCAAGTGCAGATATTTCTGCCTGCATAACTTCTCTCCATTCAGGGGACTTAACAGCTTGATGAAAATATTTGGGTTCAATTTGAGTAGACATGGTGAGACAGTAATGTTTGTAAGCAGGAGAGACATTATTATAGCCAATGGAAGAAGATAAAGAGTATAGAATACCTGACCTGTCTTCTTGCGTAGACTGTGATGGGTGAGCTGCAAGTTGGCAGTGATACTGATGCAAGTAGCTAGGGGTGGAACGAATGTGAGAGGATCGACGAGGAGGGGATTTTGGAACTGAAGTATGGACAATAGGATCAGAATGTGTAGGAGCAGAGGAAGTGGGAATAGAATGTGTAGGATCAGAGGTAATGGGAATAGAAGGTGTATGGGCAGAATTAATGGGAATAGAATGTGGAGGATCAGACACATTTAAGTTGGAATTTACTATTGAAAGAGGAAGTGAAGGGGGATCAAAATCTGGAATAGTGTTAGGTAAAACCAAAGGATGAGGTGAATGAGTATGAGTTGAGGTAGTTGAAGCATATGGAAAAATAGATTCATGGAATATGACATGTCTGGAAACAAGCCGAGACTTAGTGGACAAGTCAAGTAATGTATAGCCTTTTATGCCATAAGGATAGCCCAGAAAATGCATGGATTGGCTCGGGAATCAAATTTATGTCTATGTCTGGAAAGAGTTGAGGCATAACATAAACAACCAAAAACTCTAAGATGAGAATAATCTGGAGGTTTGGAAAAAAGAATTTCAAAAGGTGATTTGTTTGAGAGTATTGGGGTGGGAATTCTATTTATTATATGGGCTGCAGTGAGCACACAATCTCCCCAATATGATAGTGGAAGGTGGGACTGGAAACGTAGAGCATGAGCTACATTCAACAGGTGCTGGTGCTTACGCTCCACTGTGGAGTTTTGTTGTGGAGTTTCAACACAACTTCGTTGGTGAATTACTCCTTTGGTTAGAAAGAAATCTGACATGTTGAATTCAGGACCATTGTCTGATCGTAAACATTTGATATTGAGGTTGAATTGTGTTTCAACCATTTTGAAGAACTGAATGATATGGGATCGAGTTTGGGACTTTGAATGCAAGAGATATACCCATGTAAAACGACTTAAATCGTCAACAATAGTCAAGAAATAAACTGATCCATTATGTGTTTGTACAGAGAAAGGTCCCCAAAGATCACAATGGATCATATCAAAGAGACTATTGGAAACAGAATTACTTTGTTGAAAAGGCAATCTGTGTTGCCGAGATAAAGGGCATACAGGGCAAATGCTTTCTTTATGACAAGAAACATCAAGAATGTGATTGCTAAGCAACATCATCCTGGAATATGACAAATGGCCTAGTCTATAATGCCAAATATCATTTGCTGCATTTTTTTATTGAAACAGAACAGGTTTTGACAGATTTGGAAGATGTAGTGTAGGGTTGCAAGTAAAACAGGCCTCCTTGCTCTCTACCCATGCCAATCGTCCTCCATGGTGACAAAGTCTGTATGAAGCAAAAATTGGCAAGAAAAATGAGACAACATTTAAGGGTCTTTATCAATTTGCTTGCTGAGATCAAATTGAAAGAAAAAGAAGGCACACAGAGGACATCATGAAGAATAAGATGTTCAGAAATTTTGACAGTACCAATATGAGTCACATTGGCATAATTTCCATTAGGAAGTTTAACATGAGAAGAAATAACAGCAGTAATGGAAGTGAATAAAGAGATAGTGCTGATCATGTGATCAGTGGCCCCTATGTCAATGATCCATGAATTTGTATGACCACGAAAATCAACTGAAGTAGTTGATGTAGAGAAAACTGAATGCTTTGGATTTAGAAAAAATGAAGCAGAGGAAAAGGAAGATATATTACCTCCCATATTTGAGAGAAGATGATCTTATGTATTGCTTACTTGGTGCACAGAAGGTGGATTTTCAACAGGAGGTGTTGAAGGTTTGATCAAGGCAAGTAGCTGCTGGCATTGTTCTTGAGAGATTGACAGTTGAGGAACCTGATTATTCTGGTAATCAGATTCTTGGGATTGAAACACAGAGTTAACCTTGGTTTTATTTGCTCTATAGCCTGGTGGATAGCCATGCAATTTGTAACACTTCTCCATGGTGTGACCAAGAAGGCCACAGTGAGTGCAAACTGGTATGTCTTTGCGATTATTGTGAAGAAATGGTTGTTTGACAAACCTATTCTGCTGTGATTGTGAACCATATCGAGGCAAAGGATTTTTGATCATCATAGCAGCAGTTTCATTTTGCAGTGAACCAACTGATATCTTACGTTGTCTTTCTTCTTGAAGGACAAGAGAAAATACCTTATTGATCGAAGGCAGAGGATCAATAAGAAGTATCTGGCCTCTGATTTGAGCAAAACTATCATTCAAGCCCATTAAGAATTGGAAAACATAATCCTGATGATGGTGGTCAATAATAGTCTTGAGAGCACCACATGAACATTCTGGAATAGGACGATAATTTGTCAATTCATCCCAAAGTCCCTTGAGACGAGTGTAATAATTGCTCACAGTCATACTGCCTTGAGAATGTGCAGAAATTGTCTTCTGCAATTGAAAAATTCTAGGACCATTCTTCTGTGAAAACCGATCCTTGAGATCATTCCACATTTCATGTGCAGAATTGATGTAGATTACACTTGAAGCAATTTCTTTGGAAATGGAGTTCAGAAGCCATGATAGGACCATGTTGTTGCTTCTTGTCCAGGCGTGAAACAAAACTCCACATTCTTCACTTGGTTTCTGTAGTGATCCATCAACAAATGCAAACTTATTCTTTGCAGTAAGTGCCATTGTCATCGATCTGCTCCAAGTGTGATAGTTGTCACCAGTTAAAGGCTATGATATCAAGACAAAACCAGGACTATCTCCATGATGAAGATAGTATGGACTTGAGAAATCATCCATGGATGAAAGAAGAGTTGAATTTTCAGAAGAAGCAGGTGCAGAAGCCATTATTGTAGCTCTGATACCATAAAGATTTTACTGCACTTTGGCAGAAAGAAGAAAGAAGATGTGAACTGGAAAACAAACAACTGTGTGTTTGTGATGTATGTATTTCGTGTATGATTTACAGAATGAAGTTCAGTATTTATACAAGTATACTGACTATGTAAATAACAACTTTCTTAACTAATATAACAACTAATCTATAACTGATCATAACTGTTTTACAACTGAGTTTAAAACTGAATAAACAGACTTTTATAACTGTAATTTAACAGCTCAATATTTTTCGATCAAGAATGGCGCATGATTTAAAAAATATGACAGAAAATTGGATGCCATACCTAATGAAAAAAACAGGTTCAATTTGGGACAAGTTCGATTTGGGATCAGGAGTTGGGAACATAACAGCTGATCATATCTAGGATTGGATGAATTAGAAATTCTCGGAGAGGCAAGGAGAAAGAGGGATCAGTCAACATCCTGCTCTCTGATGCCGGCAACATCCCTATTTTTTGCTATATGCGGAATAGGGGGGCTCAAAATGAATTCTTGGGTGAAACTCAGAACTTGATTGAATGAATTTTATTGATTTTTTTCATTGAAATCTATAAAAACAATGGTGAGTGTCACACATGAGCGCGTAATGTTGGGATCGAGAGAGTTTTTATCTAGTTGTTTGGTTGATAATGGTTAAAAAACTCAGGTATTCTCATAGATTTTATGAGGTTTTAGCTTGGCATGTACGCGCACCGAGAGAACTTTTAGTCTTGCCATTCGTAACTTGATTACATTATATTTTTTAATATCATGGTGATTTGTTTTTATGATAACATAGTGTATTGCACTGTTAGAAAAAATCTTTATTTCATGTTTGATTCGATAAAATAAAATTTGATTTAATTAATTAAATAAAAAGAAGTAGAACTTCAAGGACATATATGTATTTGAAGCTTAAATAAATATGTAATTTTGTGTGATAACATCAAGGACTGATTTGCATGATTAATATTTGTTTTTAATAAGCTAAACATGCATGACAATTAAGCTTGTGTGTGCATTACATGCGCCAGCGAGTGGGAAGTGTCGGTAGTATTCAATTTCAAGTGGGCATATAAAGAGTCATCATGCAACCAAACAACATTATTGAAAGCACCAATTTTCCATATGGCCCAACACGTGTTGGAAGACACCAATTTTCCATATGGCCCAGCACGTGTTGGAAGATTCATGGTGACTAGACTATGATACTTTTTTCTCTCTCTCCTCCTCATGAATCGCGTGTCATTTGCTTTTTGAATTATGTTTGATCTTCATTCATTATATTGCTATTTATTTTGTTTTTAATCCTTTCTTGATTTATTTATTTTCAATTATTTCCCTCAGCATTGGATTTCATTCAAGTTTTATATCTTTAAATAAATAAAAATTAAAAATAATATATTTTTAAATAAAAAACACTTTAAAAAATAATCACAATCAAACTCACCGCACTATCAAGTAACACTACATCTACAGACTGAGCTAACATTATTTCTAACACTAACAAAATATATTCAAGCGAGCATGTGATGATTGTTGCATCGATGACACTCAATAACTATATTAGAAGGAGATCGCAACATGATGATGTTTTTGGTGAATATGATCGTAATCCCGATTATATCCCAGATGAGTTATTACCAGATGTTGTAGCATGTGAAACTAGTCAGAGTTCGGGCAGAAATTCTCGTATGGATATTGTGCGGGAGAGCATTGCAAATAGTTTGATGGGAGAATGAAATTATGTTTCCATTTTATTTGAAGTATTCACATTAATATAAATTGTTATTTATTTTTAAATTTATTTGTAGAAGTTATATATATATATATATGTAAAGTTTGGAAACCAAACACCAAAACTCATTTTTCTTCAACCTTCAACTCAACCACAGTTTTAACCAAACACTAAACTGCTTTTTTTGAACCACAGTTTAAAACTCCATTTTTAAAACTCCATTTTTTCAACCACAACCGCAACCGCTACCGCTATACCAAACAGGCCCATAATCCAAAACAGCTCAAATTAAATTAATTAAAAAATATAAGATGGGATATTATGAGATTTGACTGATCACTGTAGTTACTCTGGTCGCATTCATTTTTTTCTTTTTTAAAAAATAAAAATAAAAAGGACTATATGTAAACATCGATTGAGAATGCAAACTGTTTTATAGCCTATCGGTTGGTGGAGTTTGCATAATTCAAAAGATATGTAAATCTCGTGGAAATGGGACGTCAATTTTCCATGCAAGGACCACGCAAAAGGAATCTCCCTTTCTTCATTATACATCCCGAAGGTGACAGCAAGTTGATATTTGGGACCATTACCCATTATACATCCCATTATACATCCCGAAGTTGGGGCCGAAGGAGTGAATGTGCCGGCTTTATATAAAAAGAAGGGTCTAATCTATGACTTTTTTAAAAAGTTAGAACGTTTTCACCACTCGCCACTCATGTCAGTATTCTTTGAGTTCAGCTTGAACCGTCATGAAGGTGCGCTTGAGTCTCTAAAACTCAGCCTCGAGTCCAAGCTCTTCAAGCACCCGTGTATTCAAGTTCCCCAAGATGAGGCTACCAAGTGCAGAAGCAACTGCCTCAGCCATAACTAGAGGCAAGCAAACACTGTTTTTTTTCCCCTTACGTAACTTTAAATAACTATTACTTCAGTTAAATGCATTTAATTTTGTAGTTAAAATATGTAGACAGAAACCCTCTACTTATTTTTCAGTAAAAATAAATAAATAAAATCATTATAACAACCATCACAGGGACTTCGATAAAAGTAGAGTACTCGCATTGCTTGCTTGACACACACCTAAACATTTCCGGCTACAACTTGTTCCCTTCCCTCGCTTCTATGTTTTCAAGAGCAAAGCTGGTCAAGTCTGCGCACCATGTGGGAGCACAAGCGGTCGGCCAATACACTTTTCAAAATTTCCTTAGCTCATCTCATACTGCTTTCTGTCTTCTCAATATTTACTTTTCATTTCTTGCTTCAGTTTTCCTTTCACATTTTCTATTCCAAAGAAAAATCTTTATTATAAAAGCACAATCTGCTCCAGAAAATGACTTGAGTCCGTCTTCATAATTGATGAGAGAGAATCACACGTTTACCTAGTCAAGCCTGTGCTCCATGTGGAGCCCATGCGGTCGGCCAATACACTTTCCTTTTCTCATCTCATACTGATATGTGTCTTCTCAATATTTACTTTTCATTGGATTAAATATTATTATTATTATTATTAACCATACCGAGAAACACTGTAGCTCCCCACACATTTTACTTTGAATTAGATAATTGCCCGCGCGTTGCTGCGGGTAGTTTTTTTGTATATAATTTAACATAATTAAATCTACAACGATAAATTTATATGATATAAGTAAATAAAAATTATAGATTAAAAGATAAAATATTTTAAATTTTGAGTTGAGTTTGTCACGTAAGCATAGATTACATCTTTTAGAATATAGGTATTGCGTCATAAACGATCATAAAAGAGCGCGCACTAACATTAGAAAAAAGAGTAAAATATTTGAATAAAAAAAAATAGCTGAAATCATTATTGTGCAGATAATAAAATTATTAAAATCAATTAATAGAAAGAGCAAAAAAAAAAAACAGGAAAAGGAAGCAATATTAAATTCAAATATTATAACAATAGCAACATCAGAGTCTTAACATTTAAATTATTATTGCCGCTAGAATAAAAACAACAGAAATTATTAAATTATACCGAGGGAAAAAAATGAAAAGCATGAACAAAACAGGAAGCAAGAAAAACCAATTAAAAATTCTTATTCTTATTATGAAAGAATAAATAATCACTATTATTATAATAATAGAATACATAATCACTATTATTATAATATTAATAATAATCACTATTATTATTATTCTTATTATAATTATTATTATTATGTTAGTAATGAAAGAAACAAAAATAAATGAAAAATTAAAAATATCCTAGCAACTTTAACAAAAGATAAAAATAAAAAAATAAAATTATAATGACTATTACTGGCAAAATTTTTTTTTATCAAATTATCGGGAGAGGAAAAACAAAAAAGAGTAAGAATGAAAAATAATTAAATCATGATTATTATTATTATTATTATTATTATTATTATTATTATTATTATTATTATTGTGTTAAAAACACTTATATTATTATTATTATTATTATTATTATTATTACTACTATTACTATTATTATTATTATTATTATTATTATTATTATTATTATTATTACTACTATTACTATTATTATTATTATTATTATTATTATTCTCATTATTATTATTATTGTGTTAAATACACTTATATATATATGGACAAAAGTAGGGGTTATTCTAGACATATTAAAAAAAAAGTATAAGGGCTTAAATTAACAACTTAAAAGTCAAAGGGTTGAAATGCAAATTATATTTATTCTCAATTGAAATCAGAGGACACAATTGAAAAAATCGAAACTTGTGTACCGAATTAATTGAGTTATATACAGCCAATCCGGAAATTGAAAGTTGAAGGACCTAAGTGACACTTTGACATTTAATTCATTAAAATCGGACAAAAAACCAAATTAAAAGTCGAGGGACCAAAGTGCAAAGTTTAACAACAAAGAGGGACTCTCCTGCACATTGACGTGCAGGAGAGAGAGAAATGCGTCCGGCGCCTTTAACCGGCCTCCGCCGCTGCCACAGACATGTGGTGGTTACACGCACCACCGCGGGAGGAAGATCACGCGGCGGCGCATCGTTCTGGCCTCCGGAATACAATTTCCGGCCACCGGAGTAGGAAGCACGCGCCGCCTGAAGAGGGCGTGAGGTGGAAAACCGCGTGGCGCGTGCGCCTCACGCCCTCTTAGACACCGAATATTAAATTCGAAAAACAGGGTCAATTACCGCGCTGCCCCTGTACCCAATTAAGTATTTTTGTCTTATTAGGGGCTAAAACCGTATTTAGCAATTTCAGAAAATAATAAACAATTCAGAAGTTGCGGCGGACCGGACCGGACCGGTCACGCGCAATGACGCCGGTGCCCCTTAGCCGGAAGTCTGATTTTGTCCTATTACCAGGGACAACAACGTCAATACACTGTTCACAACAGAATATTTAAAAAAATGGAAAAACCCAAAATAGCCCCGCCTCCAGCCCCTCTTCAGCCGTGCGCCCGAGGGCCATTCTTGCCCGTGCACTGCTCGAGTCCACAGTGCATTGTGAGGGGCGCTACAGTGGAAATGCTACGCGTTTTATTTTTCTTGTAATTTCAATCTTTTTTTTTGTTTTTTACTTTCGGATTACATTTTTCATTTCATTTTTTTTTAATTTTATTCGTTTCTTTCTTTTTTTTTGTTTTTTTTGTTTTTATTATTATTTTTTTGACGTATCGTCTGAATTTAGTTCATGATAGAAGTGTAAGTAGTTTGATAGGAGAATAAAAACGAGTATGTAATTTACTTGAATTATTAATTACATTTTATTATTATGATAATTAAATCTACAATATTTAAAAAATATATGTGTGTCCTTTAAAGTCATTTCACAAGTTGACAGCAATATAAAAAACATGATAATCAAATACATAAAACTACTTTTCATTAAACTCAACATCAACCATAATTTTAACCAAACACTTGTGAACTGCAGTTAAAAACACTTTTCATAATTTTTTTTTTGAATCTCAACCTGTGTCAAACATACTAACAGTAATAGGCTCTGTCAAACATACTATTAAGGGGCGTTTGGGAGCTGGTGTTTTATGATTGAGAGTGTGAAAATGGCATCTTATGAACCATTGGAATAAATATTGCAATCGTTGATTTTGAGCACTACGCCACTTGTCTCTAATAATTGATTATATTTTCCAAGATGATAATTTGAGGCGACAAGCTAGGCTAGTGGTCGTGTTTAGACATGTGGTTACGTTGAAAAAGTTCTCATGGCGAGCTTTGGCTGATTTAGAGAGCAATACCTTACTGACCATGTTTGTCTTGGAACAAAAGTATATATTGGTGTGAGAACTGCTAGATTTTATAGGATTTTGGATAGAAAAATATAAAACAATATTTACACAATAAAAAATAAAAGAAAACATACATTTAATATATTATCATCTTAATATTTAAAAATAATATTGTCTTGATATTTTTTTATTCAAGCTATATTTTTACTAATCATTTAAATTGTTTTTAAACCTATGTTAACCTTTAGTACTTTTGTTTTTGCTAGAAAATATATTAATTACACTTGAATATTTTTTTTAAATAAAACTTCTATCATACCTGAGAGAGGGAAATTATCTAGTTGAACATTAATCTATGTGGTTTCTAAAAATTAATTCGTGGGTGAAACTCATAACTTGATTACATTGTTTGGTTAATGATTGTTAAGAAACTCAGGTATATTGGCCTTATCATAGATTTTTGTGAGGTTTTAGCTTGGCATGTACGTGCACCGAGAGAACTTTTAGTCTTGCCATTCGTAATTTGATTACATTATATTTTTTAATATCATGGTGATTTGTTTTTATGATAACATAGCGTATTGCAATGTTAGAAAAACTCTTTATTTCATGTTTGATTCGATAAAATAAAATTTGATTTAATTAATTAAATAAAAAGAAGTAGAACTTCAAGGACTTATATGTATTTGAAGCTTAAATAAATATGTAATTTTGTGTGATAACATCAAGGACTGATTTGCATGATTAATATTTGTTTTTAATAAGCTAAACATGCATGACAATTAAGCTTGTGCGTGCATTACATGCGCCAGCGAGTGGGAAGTGTCGGCAGTATTCAATTTCAAGTGGGCATATAAAGAGTCATCATGCAACCAAACAACATTATTGAAAGCACCAATTTTCCATATAGCCCAACACGTGTTGGAAGATTCATGGTGACTAGACTATGATACTTTTTTCTTTCTCTCCTCCTCATGAATCGCGTGTCATTTGCTTTTTGAATTATGTTTGATCTTCATTCATTATATTGCTATTTATTTTGTTTTTAATCCTTTCTTGATTTATTTATTTTCATTTTTTTCCCTCAGCATTGGATTTCATTCAAGTTTTATATCAAATTTTATCTGGTGGTGAAGAGAGGACAGGGGAGAGAGCTGAGCTAGGGAAAGTTGAAGTTAAGAGAGAGAGAGAGTTTTGGAATATATTCTGGCGGAGCACTACCTTTATGTGATATACATATAGATAGATGTAGGGCTGAACATGATATTAACCATGTGGTATACTACACATGATTATAACAGGCTGAGTACCGTAAGCAAAAGCACGAGCGATCTGCAGAGGCGCCTTCCCAGTGAAAGTGCGTTGATGATGAGAAATATAATAGGGTTCTGTTTAGGCTTTATGTTATTGAGTCCAACAGGATATAAATAAGTTTGTATTTTAAGTCCATGTTCAGCCCATCCATAAACTTTTATTTTATAAAAATATATTTTAGTCCAACAGAGTATTTTTTTTTGGAAATTCTGGGAAGCTTAAGATTTGAGCCAAAACTAAAAGCACCGTGACTTGGGAGTGGATTTCATGCATTATTTAATTTTGCCCATATTATCCAGTGACGAACTGTAAATGTATGTAAGCTGTTTGTATCAGACTGAATATTATAATGAATATTTCATCATCTTCATATAACCTATTGGTTAGGATTCGTGCCGACCCCAGAATACAATTTCGAGTTCAAGCTGACGCAGTGCGAGCCAACAAGGAAGGTGATTCTTCCCTTTCTGCTTCTACAGCAGGCTAGCAGGCATATTCTAGCTAATTTTCCTACGAGATTCTTTTGAAAAACAAAACAAAGTGTTCAAGGACAATAGTTATACATTAATATCTTATTTATCTTGTTGATGTTTCTTATATTTTTTGTTTCTACCTGTTTACATAACAAGCATGTAAATGATTACGAAATCATTAAAAAAGAATCAATTTTAATAGCCATAATAATCATCATCACCATAATCAAATATATATGCCAGCAGGTTTACAATGGGAAGAAGTCTACAAGCCACAGTATTCACCCATGATAGTCTTCCTGCTCTGCCTACAACAATCTAGCTAGCTAGTTTTCCAATGAGATATAAACACAGTGGTTACAGAGAAGCCAAAGATCATCGATAATACATGTTTTTTGAATTCAAACTCCTCATCCCAACTCCTCCTTTACTATACTAGTCGGCATGGGCTGGAACAGGAAGAGAAATTCTGCTCTCAAAGAAATTCACAGTTGGTAAACTTAAATGAAGAAACACAGTTAAATGAAATTATACCTTTATTTACAGATAAAATAAGTATAAATTACCATTATTTGGTCGAAATTAGTCCACTCCAGATTTACCATTAATTCCCAATTAACAAGTGGAACACAAGAAATCTTTGAAGGACAAAACATATGAATCATTTTAGAAGATGGAAAAAAAGGAACTTGGCAAAGTAATTGGTTTTTACCAATTGTTTGTGAAATATCAGCTCCAGACCAAGATTATCTGTGTAAGCATCCCTTTTGTTCAATAATTATACTGTTGTGCTTGAGACCACTATAAATAAAAAAAGCCTAATCAAACTCCAAGATGAACTTCAGCAGCGAAGTAAAAGCAACAAAAATTCACAGCAAGGATCATTCGTGCCTGTGTAAAACTGATTTCTTGTGGCAACATGCTACAACTCTCGATACGTTCAAGGCTCGTATTCTGGATTGCAGATCCAAAATACACTTTGGAACATCATGTGCGACTTTCCCCAACGATGCAATGCTGCAGTCAATTCAAACATATTTGTGTGAATACAGGCTCTCCTGATTTTGAAGATTCCTCAGTGGACATTGCCTGCCTGCCCTGATTACACCATTAGAAGCTCAAGTGAAAATCACAAAACCCAGGAATTGATATAAAAGAAGTTTGTTTATATATTATAGCAGTATTTTTACTAAAACCAATTTTCAAATTAGAGCGGTAAGTTCTTCACAATTTGCAATCCTCAAGCTAGCAAGAGATGAAGGTAAACCAGACAGTGCAGTGATTTTTGGTGTTCCAGATATACTCAACATCTCAAAGGAATTGAGGTTCTGGACACCTTCTGGCAAGCTTTCAACTTTATCACAATCTATATATATAAGAGCATCTCCAGCGCATGAGCCATTACAAAAGGCAAAAATAAAAAGTTGTCCAACTTTATCATAATTATTTTCTAACAGGGTTAAAATCAGTAGCATTAATATACTAGTTTTTAATTTATTTTTATCTAAAAATATTTTTAAACTATTAAAAACTTTATAAATCACCTATTAACATCAAATCACCTTTAAAACCCCTAAAAACAATTAATAAAAAAAAATACACAATCTTCTATTTCATGAATGTTTAGAGAAAATAACCACAATTATCAAATTTTAATAGTTTAATAGATTTGTTGACACCAACCATTGCCAAGACTTTTGTAATATAATTCATTCAGGACATTGCCTGTCTGCCCTGCTTACACCATTGGAAGCTCAAGCGAAAATCACAAAAGCCAGGAATTGATATAAAAGAAGTTTGTTTATATATTACAGCAGTATATTTATCAAAACCAATCTTCAAATTAGATTCATAGTTTTGATGAGCAATAACAGATCGAAAAATGATCACAAAACAACACTGAAGAGAAATAGAATTCCTCAGGCTCTCTTGATTATTAAGAAGATTTCTCAGATTGCTTATTCATCTAAAATTGGTTGCCATCCCTAAAATCTTATAACAATTTCACCTTGTATTTGATCACCACAGCTACTAGTTCTTGGTGAATAAATATTCCAGATTTGGCATGAGATCATATTAGCCAAATGAAGTCCCAACACGTACCGAGCAATCATGTATTCTTCAGGTCTCCGAGGACTGTATTACCTGGCCATTGATGATGATGGTACGGATGTGAGCTATGTTAGGCCAGTCCTTTCCTTTTTCTTTCTTGCACCGTCTCTCCAAATGTGGACAATCTCTAATTACCAACTCTCTGAGCATTTCGAGATTCCTTATCCCTTCTGGCAAAGACATCAAATTAGAGCATCTATAGAGATTCATACTTGAAAGGGATGTGAGATGCCGTATCTGATTTGGAAGACAGGATACTCCCGGACAACCCCATATTCTTAGAGATTGGAGAGAATTGAGATGTCGTATGCTCTCTGGCAAGGAGTTTAACTTTACACATGCCATAAGTTTCAAATCCTTGAGTCCTGTCAGATATTGCAGTCCCTCAGATAGAGAGGTAAGTTCTTTACAATAATGAATCCGCAAGGTAGCCAGAGATGATGGTAAAACAGACAGTGCAATGATTTTTGGCATTCCTTCTATACTTAACATCTCCAAAGAATTGAGGTTCTGGACACCTTCTGGCAAGCTCTCAAGTTTATCACAATATTTAATACTCAAAGACTTAAGAGAAGATAGGTTATTAAACTGGTTTGACAGCGACCTCAGTCTTCTCATCCACTCAATTGACAGCTTTTGAAGGCATGTATGGTTCTGCAACAGTCCATCAGGAAGAACAACCAATTCATCAAAGCCCTTAATTCGAAGGGAGATAATAGAAGTGAAATTCACAACTGAGCTCAGCAAAGTTACAGTGCAGTCCTTAATAGTTAAGATTTTGACCGACGGAATAATTGGTAACTCGAACAACTTGGGGCATTTTTTGATCTGTAATTCATGAAGGCAAGTGAAGATTTCCCTTCCACCCATGCTATTTGTTTCCCAATCCTCTAAGTTCATCATTCGGCTCAAAGTTAGCCTCTCTAATGATGGAAATGGATTCTCTCCATCTCCATACATCTCACTGCCAATACACTTAACGGTGTCCATTCTCTTCAATTGAAGACGCTTAAGAAACCGCAGTTTCCCAAAAGGAGGAAGATGTTCACAATTCATGCACGATTTTAGTGAGATCGCCACTAGGTTTGGTAGACGCGACTCCAGCATCCAATCCGGGAATTTTGATCCTCGATATCCGATTATCTGTAACTTCTTCATGTTAGAATGGGGTTCAAGGGCACAAAGAACATCTTCACTATTTGCCTCACTGAATTTGGTGCTTTCGTCTTCTCGCCAAGACAAACTGAGTGATTGAAGATTTGTCTTCCTCGCCAAATTAGCATTTTGTGCATCTGCGACACCTTGGACGTTATGTAGATCCTTGATGCTCAACTCACCCCCAATGTAATTTAGTCTTTGCAGCTCCCCTATGCGATGACCAACCTCTTTACCCACAATGAACATACCAAGCTTTCGCAGACAACCCAGTTGTCCCATCCCTGAAGGCATACATTGAAGCGCATCACAACCTGTGAGGTCAAGATAAATGAGACTTTTCATGTCCTTCATCTTTTTTGGTAGCTTATAAAGCCGAGAGCAGTAACTCAAATTTAGGGTCTGCAAGTTTTGAAGAGAGCTGATTGATTCAGGTAGTTTATGGATATAAGAACCAGATACGTCTAGATATCTTAGATGTTTCAATTTACCAATCGACTCCGGCAAATTTCGAAACCAGAAATTGCTTAAACCCAACGTCCATAATTTGTTTTGAGAAGACACCTTGAATGCAAGAGGCAAACTCAAGTAGGGCGGCAAGGTGTTATCGACCCGAAAGGAGATCAGCGACCGCAATGATTGCACTTTGACAAGGTCCTTGTCATAATAACAAAGACTTCTATCAAGGAAAGAGATGTGACGAACTGTCTTGGGAATTCTAGGTCTCCTATTCATCTCGATCAAACAACATTCTTCTATCATAACTGATTTTGCAAGATCATGCATAAGATCATGCATTTTGCAAGTTATGTTTCCGAAGTCATCCTCCTTGACCTCCTCAAAAATTGATCTCCCAACTAAGTCATCAAAAATTTCGTAACCTGTCTCATGCAAATCCATTTGCCCTTCAGGATCAATAAATCCGTTGGCCATCCATAGCTTTACTAACTGGTCTTTCTTCATGTCATAATCCTTCGGAAACAAACAGCAAAATCCAAAGCATTGCTTTAAATGTGGTGGCAAATTGTTATAACTTAACTTCAAAGCAGGTAAGATTCTGCCACATTCGTCTGGTAGATTCCAAATCTCACTTTCTTTGACAGATAACCACTGTAGCTCCCTTCTCTTCAAGCGCAGCGAGTTCCCCAACGCCTTCAGAGCTAAAGGAACGCCATTGCACTTATTGACGATCGCCTTTCCTATACTTTCAAGGTGCACATACTCCTCCCTTCTTCTCGCTCCAAATGCATGTCGCTCAAACAGAAGCCAAGAATCATCTTCCGACAATCTTCCCATTTTATGAACGGGAATGGTAGCCATTCTATCAGCAACCTGCTTTAGACGAGTCGTTATTATAATAGCACATCCTCCAGCTCCAACTCTCAATGCATCTTTCAATGCATTCCATTTTTCATGGTAATGATCCCAAACATCATCCAACACAAGCAAAAATCTCCTTCCAATCAACTTTTCTCGGAGGTGGCGCTGCAGAGTGTCCAGCTCTTCTAAGGTACAACGCTCGCCTTCAATGGACTCTAGGATGGCTCTTGATAGCCTCCTTATGTCAAAATCATCAGATACGCAGACCCAGATCCTCAAATCAAAACTCCCTTCTACACTTGCATCGCTGTAGACTAATTGAGCAAGTGTTGTCTTCCCCGGACCCCCCCCCCATGCCATGTATTGCATAGGCAGAGAGGTCGATCGAGATTGGTGAGCAACTATCTGATGAGCTCTTCTTTTTCCTTGTCTCTTCCATATATGATCTCTGTTTTATTAACATACGAGCTAGTTATCCGCCAATCGAACCTATCAGCTTCGTTCTCTCCAACTCCCTCTGTCAGTTTGAACTTATTTTTCCTCATGTCAATGTCATCAAACTTTTTGTCTTACATTCTTTAACTTATGAGCCATTTTGAATCGAAAAAACAAGTGGATTCTGATCAAGAAGAGAAAGACCTTAGTCGGTCTTTAAGACCCCTTCTCTGTCTGCGCCTCTGGGCTTCAATAGAGAACTCATCCACCACATCATCAGCACCATAAGCAGCATCTTTGAGATCTTGCAGCCAAATCCTGATGTCCTTGTCTTTCCACTGCTTTTCCTCAGCATCCTTGAGGACAGCTTGGACCGTCATGAAGGTGCGCTTGAGTTTCTCAAACTCAGTCTGGAGGCCAAAAACAAGTCCAAGCTCTTTAAGCACCCGTGTATTCAAGTTCCCCAAGAGGATGCTCCCAAGTGCAGAAGTAACTGCGTCAGCCATAGATAGCTTTTCTTGTTTTCTTTTTGCGGGAAGTTTAAATTGTGGGTCTTAATTAGCAACAAGAAGGAAGTAGGAAATGGAAGTAAAGCAAGAAATGGTGGTGAAGAGAGGACACGGGAGAGAGCTGAGCTAGGGAGGGAGGGAGGGAGATATTTTGTTTGTGAAAAATCCGTGGGCAAGTAGACCACGTATTTGAATAATTGAATACTATGGTCGCATTCATTTTTTTCTTTTTCAAAAAATAAATAAAAAGAGGAATATATGTGAACATCGGTATTGGGAATGCAAACTGTTTTACAGCCCATCGGTTGGTGGAATTTGCATAATTCAAAAGATATGTAAATCTCTTGGAAATGGTAAGTCAATTTTCCATGCAAGGACCTCGCAAAAGGAATCTCCCTTTCTTCATTATACATCCCGAAGGTTACAGCAAGTTGATATTTGGGACAATTACTGACGAAATATGATTTGGAATTTAACATGGGAAATAATATAATATCATTCTCAAAACAAAACCCTAATTGGATTTTAATGCTTGATGTGACCTTGAGACTAGTCTCCAAATCATCCCCCATGCAGTTCATATTACACAACCTTCACGCCATAGACTAGTCGACCACTTGCAACGGAGCTAAATACAAGTCAATAAAAACAAACCAAACGCAGAGGAGGAGAAGAAGAAGAAAACAAAAGAGGGGGGGGGGGGGGTGATTTTCCTCCACCAATCGTCACTTTCTTAAGAAGTATTAAACTGCTTCATCCCTTCTCTTTCCATTGGTGCCACTTGTGTTAATGAGAAAGTGATCATTGATCTCCAATATATATATACTAGAAAATTCCCCCGCGCGTTGCCGCGGGTATTCTTGTGTATATAATTTAACATAATTAAATTTACAATCATAAATTTATATGATATAAGTAAATAAAAGTTACAGATTAAGAGATAAAATATATAAAATTTTGAGTTGAGTTTGTTACGCAAGCATAGATTAAATCTTTTACAATATAGGTATTGCGTCATAAACGATCAAAAAAGAGCGCGAACTAACATTAGAAAAAAAAGTAAAATATTTTTATAAGAAAAAACAAAATTACTGAAATTATTAGTGTGCAGATAATTTCAGTAATTTTTTTTCTTATAAAAATATTTAATACAAAGAGCAAATAAAAAAAAATTATTAGCCGAAAAAAATCATCTAATCTGAAAATTTAAAAAAATATATGTTCTACGTTGCGGGTCGAGCGAACAATTTTTATAGGATTTGCCGGATCAAAATAAAAATACAATATTTATATATGCAAAAATTAATATAATAAAGTAGTTGAACACACCTTATTAACATCAAAGCCTTAAAATCTAAAATTATCATTGCTTTTACTATTAGAAAAATAAAAAATTTCAAATTATCCTGAAAAAAAACACTTAAAAACATTAACAAAAGAGTAAGTAAAAGAAACAATTAAATTTTAATTACTATTATTATTATTATTATTATTATTTTTATTATTATTATTATTATTATTATTATTACCATTATTATTATTATTATTATTATTATTATTATTATTATTATTATTATTATTATTATTATTATTATTATTATGGTAGTAATGAAAGAAACAAAAATAAATGAAATAGAAAAAATATCCAAGAAACTTTAACAAAAGAAAAAAATATTCAAAAAAATAAAATTATCATTGCTATTACTGTCAAAACAATAAAAATTATTAAATTATCCAGAGGGAAAAAAAACATTAACAAAAGAGTAAGCAACAAAAACAATTAAATTATTATTATTATAATTATAATTATAATTATTATTAATATTATTATTAATAATATAAAATAAATATTATCCAAGAATTAAAAAAGGAACAAATGAATCAATATAAAATAACAAAATAAAAAGAATAAGGACCACAATGAAAAATAAAATATATGATTAATTCCAATTAAAGGATACAATTGAAAAGAAAACAAATCTTGGGACAAAAATAAATCATGAAATAATAAGTTTAATTGCTGTGTAATGTTACAAAAAAATTAGAAGAAGAGGGACTGAAATGAAAAGTTGTATATATGACTAATTTCAATTAAAGGACCAAATTAAAAGAAATTCAAACATCTGTACCGAATAAATTAATGGAACGGAAAAGAAATCAGAAATCAAAACATAAGGGACCAAAATAAACTTTGTACAAACATCGGGGACCGAAGCAGAGTTTGCGGCGGCAGGAGAGAGAAACGCGGCAGCCGACAGAAAACCGTCCACCGTCGCTTAACCGGCAATGTATTACCGGAACGCGCCGCGACGGAAGATAGATGACCGCAAGGTGCATCGTTCTGTGCGGCGGAACGGAATTTTTAACGGCGGTAATAAGGCGCACGCGCCGCCTAAAAGGCGCGTTAGCGTCGAGCGCTGCTGGCGCGTCCGTATGACGCGCCAGCAGTTAACCGGGAAAAATAATAAAAAAATGAGATAATTACTAAGAGGCCCCTGACCCTATCGATATTTACGGAAAAACCGGAGGGGAAAGGACGCAGCTGCCCCCGTTCACTGTGCGCTATTTTGTCTTTTTCGAGGGTCTGTTTCGTCTGCGCAGGTGGCAAAAAATTGGGAAAAACCGAGAGAGCCCCCAGTTCATCGTGAACTATTTTGTGGTTTTGGAGGGCTAATTTCGGCGATTGCATCGTGCAAATTAAATGGAAAAGCCGGAGATGCCCCACAGTTCTCGTGTGTACTATTTTGTCGTTTTCGGGGGCTAATTTCGTCGGTGCACTGCCACAATGAATAGTGAAATGTGTCTGGGTGCACAGTAAAGTCATGAACAGGAAAATCACGACGCCTTTTATATATATATATATATATTTTTTCTCTTCACTATTTTCTCTTTTTTCTCATTGCTAGAATATAAAGGTGTCATTTGTGTCTTTAAATTGGGTCCTAATTTCTTTTATTGCTATTTGTTTTATTTCTTTTTTTATATTCTTTTGATCAACTTGTTTCTTCAATTTCTCCTCTCATCATTTAGTCTCATTTAATTTTTATATCAAACTTGGTTCTTAATCTATTTAAAAATTGGATTTAATTTTCAATTTCATCCGTTAAGCATTTGATTTCAATTTATTTTTATATCAAACTTAGTTCTTATTCTTTTAGTTGTTATCTATTTTGTTTTGGATCTTTTTTTCATTGCATTTGTTTATTTCACCGCTTAATGTTTTCATGATTTGGGATTTTTTGTTATTACTTTTAGGGTTTACCTTCTATAAGGTTTGTCTCAAACTCATGACCACAATCACAAAATTTGAAGGTTAACGCGGGTCGATATTAATTTTTTTTTATCTTTTTTTAATATTTGATTCATTGAGAATCGATTTTTGAGTCTTTTATTAATCTCCTTTCATAGGATTATCTTAATTATGCATCCATGGAGGGTATTAACCATTATCGTGACATCTTGCGTGATAGTCATGGTTGTCAAAATCACGAGTTGACACGCAAAATCATACTATTTTGCGAGTCAACTCATCAAACCTTGTTAACTCGGGTAAAAAAATCGATTTGGATCAAACTTGGTCAAAAAACAGTAAAATTGTACGGAATCGTAAAGTCAGACCGGATTGGTGTGATTTTACGATCCTTCCAAATCTTTCAAAATTTCAAAATGAAAGCCTTCTGCCGCCCCCCAGGCTAGGCCATAGGCCATGCCCGGGACTGCCCTCGTATCTCTCTCTCTCTCTCTCTCTCTCTCTCTCTCTCTCTCTCTCTCTCTCTCTATATATATATATATATATATATATATATATATATATATATATATATATATATATATAATCACTCTTGAAAATCAGTAATATTAACTTAAAATCACTCTTAAAGTTTATACTTAAAATTTTTGAAAAAAATAATTTTTTTATTTTTTACTTTAAATTAAAAAAATTTGATATTTTTAAATCATTTTCATGTCCTGATATCGAAATAATTTGTTGGAGTTGGAGATAGTACATAGCAATATCAGTGTTAGTACTAATATTAGTGTCATAACCCAATTTTTGGGTTACTCCCTAAAATAAAATAAAAATAACAAAAATAAAATAAAAGAAGCCGGCGTGGGTAGAAAAATCAATGTGGAAATTTTGGTTGTTTTCGCGAGTCCAATCGTATCTCTTTGGTTCCAAAAATAGAGAAAAATACAGATTTAAGGCAAAAATAATCTATCATTGGATGGATCTGTGTTAAACGACATAATTATATTTTTTTATGGATTGATTCGATTTAATCGTCGACAAATTTAAAGTTTAATTATGATCGGGAATTAATTTAAGGTCCAATTGAAGGATTTAATTAAGTGCAAGGACTTAATTATACTTTAAATTGGTCAAATTAATTTTATTAAGGGCTTAGTCAATGAGAAATCAATTTCTTGAATTTAATTCAGGCTCAATTGTTGAGAATAGAATTTTCGGAGACCAATTTGAATTTTTAAGTCAATTATGCGAAATCAGGGGCCAAATTGAACGAATTGAGAGCCTAACGGTCACTTAAGGGTTAAATCACGCAAATCGGAAGCCAGAGACCAAAATAAAAAGGCGGGCACATTTAAGGTTGCTGTTGAAATTTTGACGGGGATACAATTGCATAAAATTAAAAGTTGAAAACTAATCGGGGGTGTAATTGAACCAATCAAACATTGAAGGACCAAACTGTAAAAATCAATACAGCCCTGGCAACCCACGGACTCTCTGCAAATTCGTTGCAGAGGCAGCCTCTGCAACGAATTTGCAGAGGCAGTCTCTGCAACCTCTGCAACAAGTTTGCAGAGGCTGCAGCCTCTGCAACAAATTTGCAGAGGCTGCCTCTGCAACAAATTTGTTGCAGAGGCTGCATCCCATGCGAGAAATTTGCCTCTGCAAATTTGCAGAGGCACCCCAGGCTTCCCTATAAATAGAGAGGGGATTACGCAGAGCAGGGGGGAGGCGAGTTTGAAGCAAAAAAGGGAGAGTTTGAAAAGAAAAAGAAAAAAAGTGAAGTGAGAAACAAGAGTGACAGAAAATAGAAGAAAAAAGAAAGGAAAATGACACGAAATAACTCCATCATCACCGTCTTCTTCAGCCCCGTTTGAGCTCTCTCTCTCTCTAGTTTCAGTCACTCGGTTCTCTCTCTCTCCACCATTACTGTCAACCCAACCACCCAACACTTCTCATCATCACATAAGCTTTCTCGCCACATCAGCCACCCGTCCACACTCTCCGGCGAAGCAAAGGGACGGGCTGACAGCAGCTGCAACGTAAACTCCGGCGACTTCGGAAGCTTCCTCCGGCCACCACAGCCCACCGTTGACGACGCCACAACCAACAGGACAACCAGCTCGACCTCCTCAACCCAACGGTGCTAACAGGTACACCTCTCGTCAAAGTCCAAAAAAAGCTACTGCTCATCGTCTTCTTCCCTGGTCTGCATGCAGCGGGATGTGATTCACGTCCCGCTGTTCATGCGGGCCAGGGCTGAAGGAAGCGGGCCGGGCTTTGTGCCCGGCCCATGTGCTCAGCCTAGGTGGGCTTTTCCAGCCTACCTGTATTGAAGCCCGGCCCATGTATGTTCGGGCTTCCAGCCCATGATGGCTGGAAGCCCAGCCCGACAGACCTTCGGGCTTCCGACCTACGAGGTCGGAAGCCCGACCGAAGACCTTGGGCTTCCGACCCACGAGGTCGGAAGCCCGACCGACAGACCTTCGGGCTTCAGGCCCACGAGGTCGGAAGCCCGACCCCATGACCTTCGGGCTTCGGGACCACGAGGTGGAAGCCCGACCATTCAGAGCTGGTCGTCGACCCATTGTGGTCGGCGACCCATCCCAGATAAAAGGCTGGTCGACAGCCCCATAGTGCTCGCCAGCCCGACCACATTCTTCCGGGCTTCCAGCCCGCGTGAGGGTCGGAAGCCCAAACTACTAAAGGTGGGTCGCACATTTCGATCGCGTAATGTATCGACCCAAAAAAGAAAAAAAAGAAAAGAAAAAAATTAAAAATTAAAAAAATACAAATTTACAAAAAAAATCAAAAATATAAAAAATATATTTGTTTTTTTGTGCATACGGCCAAATTCCATGATTTTTTTCATACATATTTTTCGTAAAAAATTATGTTGCATCTTTTCCATATTTTGAAAACGAAAATTGGATATCGTAACCGGTTTATGATTATCCGTTGGAATTTGGCCAAAATGTCAAAAATAATTATAAATATTTTTGTTTCATCTATTAGGGTGTAAATTTACATTGTAAAGTACACCCGCGGATAAAAATAAATTTTACTACTGGGTGTAAATTTACATTGTAAAGTACACCCAGTAGATAAAAATAGATTTTTACTACGTTGTAAAATTACATTGTAAAAGTACACCCGTAGATAAAAAAGGATTTTTACTACGATTGTAAAATTACATTGTAAAGTACATCCGTAGATAAAAAAAAAACTTGTAACTGCGGTGTAAAATTACATTGTAAAGTACACCTGCAGATAAAAATTTATTTTTGAAAATGCAGTGTAAAAATTTTAACTTAGAAAAACAATCAAACAACAATGCAGCTTACCTTAGGTAGGGTGCACTGAGGGGTGATGCGTCTTCCCCTTGCACAACAAGTCCCCTTACCCTAGACTCTCGCAGACCAATAGGTTCCTAGTAACCTTAATACTAGGTGGCGACTCCTTAGAATTATAGTCGTAAATTTTATGGCTATAAACAACCCTCATTTTCACCGCGCGCCGTTGTCTTCCCCAAAAAAGGGGTGATGACGGGGCGCGAAGCGCATCCCAAAATCTCCGTCGCGACAGATGGCGACTCCACTGGGGACATCGCTGGACTGAGCTTTGTTTGCTTGATTGTTTGTCTCTCAATTTATTTTTTGCACGCATTTTATGCTTTAATACATATTTTTACTGCTTTAGCATGCATTTTTTAATTTCAGTCAACACATCATTTGATTTGAATTAATTCCATCATGCATTTTTAAATTCCAGAGCAAAACCCAATATTAAGTTAGGAGGGGATTAGCGGTCTGCCCCATGACTTTCAGTCGGGGTTCAGATTCGTGAAACATCCAACTATGAACTGAGTGTTTACTTGATAATGGCGGTCATACTGTGCCCCAACCATTTCTTGTAAACCCCTACACCACCTTCACGTGAGGTGGTCACTGGGCTGTTCATAGACCTTTTTGAGACCAGATAGAAGACTTACCCTTCATGCAATAACTTAGAACCTAAGATACAAACTCTCCGATTAGTCATGTCATTTTTTTTAATTTTCAACAGAAATTATCAAACCAAGACCATGACTTCCTTGACCTTTTCGGAATACGGGGAAGGATCTGAGATGATGCAATTAACTGAGGGAGATTGCCCGAGGGGTAGGGTCAATGAATTGCCACACATGACCAAAATTCACTGCTCTACAGAAAATATGAAGAGACTTATGCCCATCCTGGGGTATGTAGATGAGGCATTGTTTGAAGTCAGATATGGAAGAATCGCTCATCTGTTGAAAATCCCGATTCAGATGTCAGCTGTCAAAGCCCTTATGTACTTTTGGAATCCCAATTACCGGTGCTTTACTTTTGGGAACGTTGATATGACTCCTACCATAGAAGAATATGCTCAAATCCTGAGTTTCCCTCACGACCCTCACAAAGTTTATTTCAGGCAGAAAATCGAGAATACAGTCCAAGAGGTCACTAAGCTTCTATGCTTAGATCAAGTAGGCCAGTATATGACTTCTTCTGGAGATTTCAAGTGGAAGGCGATTGAGAGCAAGTTGAAAGCAAGCAAAGATAAAGGGAGGCTTGGAGAAGAGGGGTACCGGTCAGTGGCCTTTGCTATTTTTGGTTTAGTTTTGTTTCCTTGAAGCATTTGGGATAATTAGCATGGAAGCAGCTAGCACCTTTGTTGAATACGAGCAGGGAAAGAATAACCCCGCTTCAGCTATATTGGCCGAGACTTTCCTGTCCTTGAACCACTGCAGGATGCATGGGAAGGGAGCAATGCGGTGTTGTATCCCTTTATTATTCATGTGGATTGTTAGTCATCTGGAAACCTCGAGAGAAGTTTTCAATAATTTTTGGTGGTTCAACATGAGGCCTCTTGGTTTGGTTTTGAGTGAAGAATGGAAAGATCTGGATGAAAAAGCTTGGGTGGAGAAATACCGTACTCTTCCCGAAAGTAAATTCAGATGGAAAGCCCCTTGGGTAGGAAGTTCAGCTTATCTAATGAGTTGCGGTAGTAAAGCGTGGGTCCCGTTAATTGGCTTAACCGGTTATATTAGTTATTGTCCCTCTCTAGTAACCAGACAGTTTGGGGGAAAACAGTATGTACCGAGAACTAAAGGACTGACTGAATACGCGGGTTCTTTCAGAGAAGTCAATTCATTGGCTGAGCTCGAAGTAATTAAAAAGGACTGGGGGCAACCGATTTTAGTTAACAGAGAGCCTCACCCAAAGAAGCCTTCTGTTAGCCCTAGTTACCTGGCATGGAGGAATTGTGAGATACCTCAGAACGTCGTAAGACAAAGCCCGGTACGAGATAAAGCACCCGTCTTTGCTGAAACTAAAAGAAAGAGAGTTGATGAAGGGGACCTGCAAGAGGATTTGGATAAGCTAAGGATTGAGCTTAGCAACAGCAAAAGCAATCAGAAATTCCTCGAGAAGCAACTACTAGAAGAAGAACAGATGAGGTTTTCTTTGGATCGTCAATTGCAAGGAAAAGAAGAGCAGATTAATAGGTTGATCCAAGAAAAGAGTCAGCTAGAAGAAATAAATACTCGATATAATGACCGATTGAGTAAGTATGAAATGATGGAAAAAGAATTGGTCATTTTGAAGAAGGCATCTGAAAATAGGGAGCATGCAGACCAAGAATTTGTAGGCCTCGGTGGTAAAGGAAAGAGACCACTACAAGATGAAATGGGAAGCTGAGAAGGAGAAAGGAAGAGTGGCCAGTCTTGCCCTTGAAGAGGAAAAAAATTTGAAAGCCCAGTACAGAGTTCAAGCGGAAAGTGAATTTGAGGCAAGAAGAGAAGCAGAATCTAATATGAAAAGATACTTAGCCCAAACCAACAAACTGAGAAATCATATTTCCACTCTACAAGCTGAATTAGAAACTCGAGAAGAGGAGCTAAAAATAGTGCAAGAGCAGCGCAATGAATGGGAAGAACGCACCACTGAAATCGAAGCTCAGTTAAACTCCGAGATAACAAGGATCGACGCAGGGCTACAAAAGGCTAAGGATCAAAACCAACAGCTTGAGAAAATGGTTCACATATTAGAAAAAAATAATGACTCATTGACTGCGAGCAATGAAGCACTGCGCCAAGATAATGTTGTATTCCATCACAAAATAGAGCAAACCGATAAGCTAATCAACATAGTGGCTAGGAAGGCGGATGAGCTACGGGTAAAAGCTACTAGAATTGGCGGAAGTGTCCGCAAATATGAAGCATACTTGGATGAACTCTCCTCTTTTGTTAGGTTTGTAGCCAACAGAGGGTTAGCATTCGAGTAAATGTTTTTTTTTGTATGACTCTATTTTGATGAATGAAATGGACAAGATCCAACTTTTGTTTTTGTCAAGTGTGTACTGTTCAATTGATTCGAATACTCGGGCAAAACTTTCCTAAGACATCAGACTACGGATCCTACCCGACAAGGAAATCATGGATTGGGTTTTTCAAAAAAAATTTAATAAATCATCATGCATACATTCATTTGTCATAAATAACATGCATATTACCAACAGGTCAAAATATAGGTCCCCGAAGAACTTCACCTTCCAGAATTTACAATACTCGGCTCCGACAGAGAAACATGGAGAATGAAGAGCGTGCACACCAGGACGCCCATTTCCAAGGAGAACTGAATGCCTTGAAGGAAAGTGTAGCCCGTCTTACTGGTCTACTCGAGCAAGCATTAAGAAATGCTTCAGGGGAAGGCCCTTCGACTAGGCCTGCACAAACAACAAATAACCCTGATGAGGTAACAGGAGAAAGAATTCAGGATCCTCAACAACATCCTGCATTTGTACAATCAGCGGCCCCAGCACCCGTTCCGGTACCACTAGTTGAAACATTTGCGAATGAATCTCATAAGACCCAATTGTCTGATAATGTAGATCAAGACAAAATGGCAGTGTTGGAAGCCAGGATAAGGGCCATTGAAGGAGCAGACTTATATGATCCAGTGAAAGCAGTAGAGATGTGTTTAGTCCCGAATGTGGTAGTCCCAAAAAAGTTTCACATTCCTGACTTCACCAAATATATAGGGACACAATGCCCTGTCACTCATTTGAAGTCATACTGTAATAAAATGGCTGAAGTAGTGCACGATGAAAAGCTACTAATGCATTTTTTTCAGGATAGTTTGAATGGGCCGGCCTTAAGTTGGTATATGAGGCTCGACAACACTAGGATTCGCAGTTGGAAAGACTTAGTGGATGCTTTCGTTAAGCAATACAAGTACAATATGGATATCGCCCCTGACAGGACCAGCCTATCAAGCATGGGGAAGACGGAAAAGGAAAGCATAAGAGAATATGCTCAAAGGTGGAGAGACCTAGCTGCCCAGGTACACCCTCCCCTCTTGGATAGGGAAATGGTCACCCTATTCGCCAACACACTAAAAGCACCCTTTTACGAACATGTGATGGGTAGCTCAGCTCAGCAATTCACTGACGCTGTAGCTGTAGCAGAACGAATAGAACAGGGGATTAAGAATGGGAGAATCTCTGCACCAGTAGAGAAAAGGGGGTTTGCCGGAAAAAAAAGGGGGGAGATAGATCATATTGAGACTGGTTATAGGGGCCGAAGCGCCCAATTTCAAAAATATAGTGCCTCATCATCCCAAATTGCCAATGTCAATTTCAAATCCCCATACCCTACTAAAGGGCCCGGAAATCAATTCGAGAACTTGTCAAAAAACCAAACTGAGGGTTTCCCAAGAGGAAATCGCCCAAGAACCCAAGAACAATTACCCCCATTACCTTTACCCTTGGATGAGATGTATCAAAAGATGTTAAGCATTGGGCACGTAGTTCCCGTACCTCTGATACCCCTGCAACCACCTTACCCCAGTTGGTATAAACCGGATCTCACCTGTGAATACCACGCAGGAATTGCAGGACATAGCATCCACACATGCAATGCATTTAAAAGGAAACTCCTGCAATTGATAAAAGCTGGATGGGTAACGTTTGAAGAGCCCCCAAATGTGAGCACTAATCCACTACCTAGTCATGCTTCGGGTAGCGGATCGATAAATGTGTTGGATGTGGAGTATCCGAAGAATTTAAAGGTGCCAATGGAAAGAATTTATCAGATGTTAACAAAAGAAAAATATGATGGCATAAGATGTTGCCAGCATCGTGACCAGAAAGGTCATTTTATCAGTCAATGTCCAGGTTTCTACGAAAATGTGATGCAAATGATAAACAGAGGTCTACTCCGAGTAGAGACATTAACAGAGGATGAAGTGGATGTAACGGAAATACCGGTCAAAGAAGTGTGTAGGGTTCAGCTCACTCCAGGAGGGCCGCCCAGATTAGTTTTGACCAAGCCCTCCACTACACATAAAAAAGACTATAATGCCATGCCTTACAACTATGGGCATTCATCTCAAGGTATAAGACAACCACCTGCCTTTTTACCAGAAGTTGGAGGCTTGACCCGAAGCGGCAGATGTTTTACTCCAGAGGAGTTGAAGAAGATTAAGGGGAAAGAAGTGGTTGACTTGTCTGAGGAAACAAATAAACCTGTAACAGAAGAAGAAACCAATGAATTCTTGAAGTTAATGAAGCATAGCGAGTATAGTGTTGTGGAACAGCTTAAGAGAACTCCTGCTAAGATATCGTTGCTTTCCTTGATTTTAAGTTCCGAGTCTCATCGGAAGGCTTTGCAAAAAGTGCTGAACGAGGCCTATGTACCCCAAGACATCAACCCAGAGACCATGGAGCATTTAGTGGGGAGGATACAGGCTTCAAATTATGTGTACTTTTCTGATGATGAATTGGGCCCAGACGGTATAGGGCATAATAAGCCATTATACATCACGATACAATGCAAGGATGTTTTAATTGGAAAAGTATTAGTTGATAATGGCTCTGCTCTAAATGTGTTACCAAGGCATATGTTGAAAGAAATGCCCATCGATGAGTCACACATGAAACCAAGCAACATGTTGGCAAGAGCATATGACGGGTCACCAAGGCAGATAGTAGGGACTATTGAGGTGGAGCTGTGTATAGGACCACAAGTGTTTTTAGTAACGCTGCAAGTGATGGATATCCATCCATCTTATAGCATATTATTGGGAAGGCCATGGATTCATACAGCAGGAGCGGTGACTTCTTCCCTACACCAATGCTTAAAGTATATTGCAAACGGGATGTTGGTCACTGTAAAAGCTGAAGAAACCATATCAATGATAAAAAAATGTGGCTGTACCGTTCATAGAAACAGAGGATTGTAAAGACGGAAACATCCATGCATTTGAAATAGTAAATGCAGAATGGGTCCTTGAAGGTGCCACATTGAAGAAGCCGAAGATCCCAGAAGCTGCAAAGATGGCCGCCAAATGTTTCTTGCGAAATAGAATCCCTTTTCAGCTTGACCCCGTCAGTGGAATGCCGGAACGAGTTAACATAATGAAATTGAAGTGTGTGGATCAAAGGTTCGGGCTCGGATATAAGCTGAAGAAAGAGGATTTCAAACGGGTTGCGCAAATTAGAAGGGAGGCCAGGTTGGCGAAGATCGAAGGAAGAGAATCAAAAGATGAAGAACTTGTCATTCCGCCACTTCAAGAATCCTTTTGCAACTCAACAGGGATAATCAGAGCAGGAATGAGAGATCTTCATGTCGGCACTCTCGAATGCCAGGAGGAAGAAGCAGATTTCCCGCAGCTCTCCATCCACAACATTGATGCCCCCTCTGCAAAGACCTTCGTGCGGAAATTAGCTGAAGGAGAAGTGTTCCAGAACTGGAAGATGGAGCCTGTTCATATTGTGTTCAAAAAGTAATTGTTTTTTTTGTTTGGTCATGAACATGTGTTTTATTTTGATCATAGCGAGTAATCTAGCTCACGATCTTTGCGATATTTTGCCCCTGTTAAATGAGCACCTTTTCTTTTTAATGAGATCATGCATTTTTATGACATATCATTTGCAAGTAGTCAGCTCTTACACAAATACACATTACACTTTCGAGGGAGTTACGAAATTTCCAACCATTCACAAAACTATTACACTAAGAATAATTGGCCAAATTTCAATAATGTCACTACACTGGATGATGAGGAGTGAGGCGAAGCGGATATAAAAAGAATTTACTAGATTGATGGAAAATTCTGAAAAGGCTTGGAAACCTTTTAGTGAAGAGCTTGAGACCGTTAATCTAGGAACCGAAAGCAGGGAGAAAAAAAGGAGTTAAAAATCGGTACCCTCATAACAAGCGAGGAAAGAGGAAAATTGATTTCTCTTTTGCATGAATATCACGGATGTTTTTGCTCGGACTTATGCGAGAAATGCACGGCTTAGATACCGATATAGTTGTACATAGAATCCCTTTAATAGAAGGAAGTATACCCGGTCAAACAAAAGACCCGGAAGAATGCGGCCCGGATATGCTCCTAAAAGTGAAAGCAGAGATACAAAAAAGCAATGGGATCGCGGGGTTTCTAGATGTCGTTCATTATCCTCGAGTGGGTGGCCAATACGGTTGTAGTCCCCAAAAAAAGGGACGGGAAGATCCGTGTGTGCGTGGACTATAGAGATTTGAGCAGGGGCAAGCCCGAAAGATGATTTTCCATTACCCCATATAGATATCTTGGTGGATAATGCTGCTAAAAAGCGCCACATATTCATTTATGGATGGGTTTTTCAGGTTACAACCAAATCAAAGATGGCGAGAAGAAGATAGAGAAAAAACCACCTTTGTAACACCTTGGGGGACTTTCTGCTATAAAGTAATGCCATTTGGTTTGAAAAAATGCTTTGGGGACTACGTATCAGTGGCGATGGTCAGCTTTATTCCATGATATGATGCATCGGGGAAGTTGAGGTCTATGTAGATGATATACTGGCTAAATCCAAGATTGAGGAAGACCATGTGCAAATATTGAGGAAACTATTTGAGAGATTGCGGAAATACCAGTTAAAATTGAATCCGGCCAAATGCTCCTTTGGAGTAAAGACAGGAAAATTACTAGGCTTTATTGTGAGCAGTCGAGGAATAGAAGTTGATCCAGATAAAGCCAAAGCCATACAAGAAATGCCAGCACCTAAGACTGAAAAGGAAGTGAGGAGTTTTCTCGGACGCTTGAATTACATAGCCCGCTTCATATCTCAGCTAACCGTAACTTGTGAACCGATTTTTCGCTTACTCAGAAAGAAAAATCCTGGAGTATGGGATGATGATTGTCAAGAAGCTTTCAATAAGATAAAGAGGTACTTACAAAATCCTCCGTTGTTAGTACCCCCAATACCAGGGAAGCCATTAATTTTGTACTTAACGATCACAGAAACGGCCATGGGTTGTGTGTTGGGACAACAGGACGAGTCTGGAAGAAAAGAGCAAGCAGTATACTACTAGAGTAAAAAGTTTAACGATTGCGAGTCCAGATACACCATGATTGAGAAGTTATGTTGTGCTTTGGTTTGGAGTGCGAAAAGACTCAGGCAGTATATGTTATACTACACAACGTGGTTAATTTCCAAGCTAGATCCGCTTAAGTACATATGTGAGAAGCCATATCTATCAAGTAGGATAGCAAGGTGGCAAGTGTTGTTAGCAGAGTACGATATCATTTTTATGACAAGGAAAGCTATAAAAGGCAGTGTAATTGCTGACCATCTTGCAGACCATGCCATGGAAGATTATGAGCCTCTAGATTTTGATCTCCCTGATGAAGATGTCTTGGTTGTCAGGGATGACGTTGAGACAGGCGAATGGTGGACGCTTTATTTTGATGGAGCAGTAAATGTATCAGGAAATGGGATTGGAGCAGTCATAATTTCCCCAGATGGGAGGCAATATCCTTTTTCAGTAAGGTTACACTTCGAGTGCACTAATAACACGGCCGAATATGAAGCTTGTATCATTGGTTTAGAGGCTGCCTTAGAGCTTAAAGTTAAGAAACTTGAAGTCTTTGGTGATTCTATGTTGATCATTTGTCAAGTGAAAGGAGAATGGCAAACTAAAGACGAAAAGTTAAAGCTTTACCAAAACTACCTTGTAAAGTTAGCCAGTGAGTTCGAGGAGGTCAAATTCACTCATATGAGTAGGGATAAAAATCAGTTCGCTGATGCTTTGGCAACTTTGGCTTCAATGGTGCAAATTGTTGCCAAAGAAAAGATCCACCCAATCGACATCCAAGTTCGAAATCACCAAGCCCATTGTTGCACACTCAAAGAATCACCAGATGGAGAACCCTGGTACAGTGATATCAAGAAATTCATCCAACACCAAGAATACCCCCAAGAAGCTTCTAAGGCAGATAAAGAGACCTTAAGAAGAATGGCCGTAAACTTCTATTTAGATGGTGAAATCCTATACAGGAGATCGTTTGATGGCACCTTACTCAGATGTCTGGATGAGAAAGAAATTGGGCAGGCGTTGAAAGAAGTTCATGAAGTAATTTGTGCCACCCACGCCAATGGTCATATGATGGCAAAGCAAATGCAAAGATTTGGATATTTTTGGTTGACCATGGAAAGGGACTGCATGACATATGTTAGGGAATGTCACAAGTGCCAAATTTATGGTGATAAGATAAATGCACCTCCGAAACCTTTATTCAACATGATCTCACCATGGCCATTTGACATGTGGGGATTAGATGTTATAGGGCCAATTAACCCAAAAGCAAGTAATGGACATAGGTTCATCCTGGTGGCAATTGATTACTTTACTAAATGGGTGGAAGCCAATTCTTATGCCCATGTAACGCAAAAGGTTGTCAAGAAGTTCATTGAAAGGGACTTGATCTATCGCTATGGTCTGCCCGCAAGGCTGGTAACTGATAATGCTCAAAATTTCAATGGGAAGTTGATTGTCGAACTTTGCACTAAATGGAAGATTAAACACCTCAACTCCTCTCCTTATAGACCAAAGATGAATGGGGCCGTTGAAGCAGCTAACAAGAACCTTAAGAAAATCATTCAAAAGATGGTTGTCACTTATAAAGATTGGCATGAAATGCTCCCATGTGCTTTGCACGCGTATCGCACTACTGTTAGAACTTCCACCGGGGCAACCCCATATGCTTTAGTATATGGGATGGAAGCAGTCACACCTTTAGAAGTGGAGATTCCATCACTAAGGGTCTTAAAAGATGCAGAGTTAGAAGAATCAGAATGGGCAAAGATGAGATTCAAACAATTAAACTTAATTGATGAAAAGAGACTAGCAGCTATTTGCCACCACCAGTTATACCAAAGCCGGATAGCAAAAGCTTACAACAAGAAGGTCCGGCCAAGGGTATTTAAAGAGGGAGATCTGGTATTGAAGAAGATATCAATAGGAGAAGACCATAGTAAATGGGCACCCAACTATGAGGGACCATATGTGGTGAAGAAAGCTTTTTCGGGAGGAGCCTTAATCCTAACCAGTATGGATGGAGAAGATATGCCTAGACCTGTAAACTCTGATGTTGTGAAGAAATATTATGCCTAATGTATTGCTCACGACATCTAATGAAATTGAAATTTAGCTATGAATTCTCGGTGTATCCTCTCTTTTCTATTCCTTCATGATCTCACTTTCATTAAGATTTTTGGCAAATCAAATTTTAGTACGAAAATAAATGCCAATTTGATTTTTGTTTAACAAATGTGTTCTGGGAATTCAAAGGATTTCTTTGAAAGGTGATCTCATACCACCAAAACCCACATAATAAAGTTAATCTCTTAGCCAAACAAATAATCCAAAAATCAAAAAACTTGTTTCGCATGGAAAAGCAAGCTTATTGATTCAGATTTCATGTTTTTGAAATGAGGAAAGGCCATCTTTGATATGCCTTCACAAAGTCTCAAATATCCTTTGCAGTCCCTATTTGAGCCTAATAATTCTATTTTCTTGATAATTTACCCTAACTAGGATCACACCCTACATTGGGGGGCAAGTGCAAAAACAATCAAAAAGCCCAATACTTGGGGGGCATGTCAAGTCAACATGACGTTAGTGCCAAAAACCAATAAAAAGCCCAAACAAAATACTTGGGGGGCATGTCAAGTCAGCACGATGTTAGTGTCAAAAACCAGGAAAAAACCCAAATAAAATACTTGGGGGGCATGTCAAGTCAGCATAATTTCATTGTCAAAAACCAATAAAAAGCCCAAACAAAATACTTGGGGGGCATGTCAAGTCAGCACAACGTTAGCGCCAAATACCAGTGAAAAACCCCAAACAAATACCGGGGGGCATGTCAAGGTCAAAGCCCAAACAAACACTGGGGGGCATGCTAGGTCACTATGAAAATCAATCATGAAGGCTAAATGAAGTTCTAAGAGTAAGCACTAAGTGATCCTTAGTCAAAAAACCCTTAAACACTTTTTGAGCCTACAAATATCTTTTTTTTCATAGCCAGTAACATAAGCCTACATTACAAGCCTAATAAAGCCCTTTCTGATCAAATACGAGTTATCTGGATCAATAAGCAATGCTTTTCCATTTGAAACAATCCTTACAAATGCTTCACATGACCTGATCGAAGCCTTCCTGACATACGAAATTTGCAAATATCATTTATCATTCTTGTCAAAGTCAACATAAAACCTGACAATGAGATCACTTGAATTCTTTCGAGAACAAGCTTGTTAAACAAACATCAAAATGGTTTTTGTGCTTGGAATAACTTTGAAATTCCAAAAGTTTTACATGAAAACATTTTTTGCAAATAGCCATCCCATTCCTGCAAACACTCCTAGCCTAAAACACTAGTGTGGCATGACCAAACAGCGGGGCAATCTAAAAGGCAATTGAAGTTGGCTACATAATTCGTTTTCAAAGAATCCAGATCAAACTCGGGGGGCATGTTGGTATGGAAAATCTATCATCTCTAGTGGTCAAAATCACAAGTTGCGGTTTGAGTAAGCAGAAGCGAGAAGCCATCAAATTCAGAGGTCCAAATCCGGAAAAGAAGGCCTAGAGGAAGAAAGGGGACCTATATCTCTCAGGTAAGTATACATGCATCATCATGCATTGCATCCCCATTGAAAATCTCAAAAATATTCTGAAGGGATTGTAATTTACGAACCTTCATTCATTTGTATGCACGCTTTCAAGCTCTTATCTCTTTGAAAATGCTTTTCAGCCTTATCTCTTTTCTAATTTTGGGTGTCATCATGCATTGCATCCCCATTGAGAATCTAAAAAATGTTTTGGAGGGATTATAATTTACAAACCTCCATTCATCATTTTGTGTGCACGCTTTCAAGCTTTCACCTCTTTCATTTCCTTGAGCATGCTTTTCAACTTTATTTGTTCTGGGTGTTATATGCATTGCATCTCCCTAGAGATCCAAGAAATGTTTTAGAGGAATTGTAATTTACAGACCTCTACTCATCATTTTGTGTGCGCTTTCGAGCCCTCACCACTTTCATTTCTCTAAGAGCTCTTGCGAGCCTTTCATCAGAACAGATAGAGTGTTTTTCAACCCTATCCTTTTCCTTATTTGAGTGCATCAATCAACTCAGATAGCATACTTTTCAGCCCTATCTCTTTGAGTGAGTTTTCCAACCCTCAACCATCAATTAGGATCGTGCGCTTCTTAGCCATTCCTCTCCTCTCTTTTGAGTGAGTTTTCCAACCCTCAACTATCTATTAGGATCGTGCGCTTCTTAGCCATTCCTTTCCTCTCGTTCGATTGCGTTTTCCAAACCCTCAACCATCAATTAGGATAGTGCGCTTCTTAGCCATCTTTATCCCCCTTGTTTAAGTGTGTTTTCCAACCCTTAATCATAAGCTAAAATAGCGTGTTTTCCAACCACAAATTAAGATAATGCGTTTTTCATCCATATCCTCCTTGTCGAGTGTGTTTTCCAACCTTCGACCATCAATTAAGATAGTGTTTTTCCAACACTGTTTTTCTTCCTCTTTTGAGTGAGTTTTCTAACTCTCAACCATAGATCCTAGATAGCCTGCTTTCTAGCCCTATCTTCCATTCTCATTGCTGGATGGATCGACCATTTCTTGGTTTGGTAAATCCACTTTTCTTTTCTTTACAGCACTTACTATCTAAAAATCTTTTACAAGACTTTTGAGTACGTAAGCATTGTAAAGAGGGGGGCAACTGTCATAACCCAATTTTTGGGTTACTCCCTAAAATAAAATAAAAATAACAAAAATAAAATAAAAGAAGCCGGCGTGGGTAGAAAAATCAATGTGGAAATTTTGGTTGTTTTCGCGAGTCCAATCGTATCTCTTTGGTTCCAAAAATAGAGAAAAATACAGATTTAAGGCAAAAATAATCTATCATTGGATGGATCTGTGTTAAACGACATAATTATATTTTTTTATGGGTTGATTCGATTTAATCGTCGACAAATTTAAAGTTTAATTATGATCGGGAATTAATTTAAGGACCAATTGAAGGATTTAATTAAGTGCAAGGACTTAATTATACTTTAAATTGGTCAAATTAATTTTATTAAGGGCTTAGTCAATGAGAAATCAATTTCTTGAATTTAATTCAGGCTCAATTGTTGAGAATAGAATTTTTCGGGAGACCGATTTGAATTTTTTAAGTCAATTATCGCGAAATCGAGGGGCCAAATTGAACGAATTGAGAGCCTAACGGTCACTTAAGGGTTAAATCGCGCAAATCGGAAGCCAGAGACCAAAATAAAAAGGCGGGCACATTTAAGGTTGCTGTTGAAATTTTGACGGGGATACAATTGCATAAAATTAAAAGTTGAAAACTAATCGGGGGTGTAATTGAACCAATCAAACATTGAAGGACCAAACTGTAAAAATCAATACAGCCCTGGCAACCCACGGACTCTCTGCAAATTCGTTGCTAGAGGCTGACTCTCACGAACTAATTTGCGAGAGAGTCTCTGCAACCTCTGCAACAAGTTTGCAGAGGCTGCAGCCTCTGCAACAAATTTGTGAGGCTGCCTCTGCAACAAATTTGCAGAGGCTGCATCCCATGCGAGAAATTTGCCTCTGCAAATTTGCAGAGGCACCCCAGGCTTCCCTATAAATAGAGAGGGGATTACGCAGAGCAAATGGGAGGCGAGTTTGAAGCAAAAAAGGGAGAGTTTGAAAAGAAAAAGAAAAAAAGTGAAGTGAGAAACAAGAGTGACAGAAAATAGAAAAAAAGAAAAAAAGAACGGACTGGAGAGCCAGAAATTTACGCAAAGAGAGGGAGACGACATAGCGTAAGATCTTTTCATCTTCATCGTCTCCGAGATCCATCTCTCTCTCTCGTCCATTTTCCCACCAGCCCTCTCTCTCTTCCATCGCCGTTTGCAGCTCCTTCTCTCTCCCTTCATCAGCCACCGTTGACGGCCCTTTCTCTCTAAAGAAGGTTGCAGCTCGGTTCTCTCCCAAGCCCGGCTCCACTCGACCATACCGAGCTTCTTCTCCGACTCGTGAGAGCACAAGCAGCAGCGACGAACCCGAACCAGCAACAGGCCGAGACTTCAAGAGCTCCCTCCGGCCACCACAGACCACCGTTGACGGCGAAACAACCACCAGGACAACTACCTTGACCTCAGCTATCTGACCATACCCTCAGGTGAGCCTTTCGCCACAATTTTACTTTTACTGTTCATTCACCTTCAACCTCGCGCCCCTGCATGCAGTGGGACGTGATCGTCCCACTGTTCATGCAGGGCCGGGTTTAGGTGGTTTGGGTCGGGCTTTTGTGCCCGGCCCGAGCACATGATGGGCCGTCATTTCGGCCCAGGATAGCCTGTTTGGGCTTCCAGCCCACGATGGCCGGAAGCCCGACTGAACCTTCAGGGCTTCCGACTCACGATGGTCGGAAGCCCGACTAAAATACCTTAGGGGCTTCGGCCCATGAGGTCGGGAAGCCCGACCGAAGACCTTCAGAGCTTCCGGCCCACGCAGGTCGAAGCCCAGCCCGAAGACCTTGGGCTTCCAGACCACGAGGTCGGAAGCCCGACCGACAGATCTTCGAGCTTCCGACCCACGAGGTTGGAAGCCCGACCGAAGACCTTCGGGCTTCGACCCATCGAAGGTCGGAAGCCCGACCGACAGATCTTCGAGCTTCCGACCCACGAGGTCGGAAGCCCAGCCCGACAGACCTTCGGGCTTCCGGCCACGAGGTCGGAAGCCCGACCGACAGACCTTCGGGCTTCCGACCCACTAGGTGGAAGCCCGACCGACAGACCTTCGAGCCTGACCACTGAGGCTGGAAGCCCGACCATTCGAGAGCGGTCGCCCGACCTATTGTGGTCGGCACCCATCTCAGATAGGGCGGGCTGACGCCATAGTGCTTTACCGACCGACTACACTCTTCTGGGCTTCCGCTCGTGAGGGTCGGAAGCCCGACTATCGAGGATGGGGCTATTAGCTCATCGTGATCGATGACCAGAAAAAAAGAAAAAGAAAAAAAATTAAAAATTAAAAAAATACAAATTTACAAAAAAAATCAAAAATATAAAAAATATATTTGTTTTTTTGTGCATACGGCCAAATTCCATGATTTTTTTCATACATATTTTTCGTAAAAAATTATGTTGCATCTTTTCCATATTTTGAAAACGAAAATTGGATATCGTAACCGGTTTATGATTATCCGTTGGAATTTGGCCAAAATGTCAAAAATAATTATAAATATTTTTGTTTCATCTATTAGGGTGTAAATTTAAATTGTAAAGTACACCCGCGGATAAAAATAAATTTTACTACGGTGTAAATTTACATTGTAGAGTACACCCGTAGATAAAAATAGATTTTTACTACGGTGTAAAATTACATTGTAAAGTACACCCGTAGATAAAAAAGGATTTTTACTACGGTGTAAAATTACATTGTAAAGTACATCCGTAGATAAAAAAAAAACTTGTAACTGCGGTGTAAAATTACATTGTAAAGTACACCTGCAGATAAAAATTTATTTTTGAAAATGCAGTGTAAAAATTTTAACTTAGAAAAACAATCAAACAACAATGCAGCTTACCTTAGGTAGGGTGCACTGAGGGTGATGCGTCTTCCCCTTGCACAACAAGTCCCCTTACCCTAGACTCTCGCAGACCAATAGGTTCCTAGTAACCTTAATACTAGGTGGCGACTCCTTAGAATTATAGTCGTAAATTTTATGGCTATAAACAACCCTCATTTTCACCGCGCGCCGTTGTCTTCCCCAAAAAAGGGGTGATGACGGGGCGCGAAGCGCGTCCCAAAATCGCCGTCGCGACAGTAACTAACAACATGTTTTTCTTGTAGGCTATTAGTCTTGGATATGAAGTAGATACCGCTAAAAACGAGTGCAACAACAGTTTGTGAATAGTCACACTCATCAATTCATGGTATGTTGATATTATTCTATTTCTTTTTCTTAAGTTATTATTTCATTGGATTTTTCTAACGTTGTTTATATCCTTTTCTTTCTAGAGAACATGCAATACACAGATGAAGGAGAAATACGAGGACGATCGTTCAGCCCATCCAAACTTTGATGTGGATATGTGGTTGGAGGCTTGATCATCCGATGGACCTGATAGAAATCCAAACTATGGAGTTAGAAGCGGTTTTTATCGAGAAATTGCATGCTGAGACAACCAAACTTCATGATGAGATGATTGGGCTTCGTGTTGAGATGGTCGTATTGGGGTGATCCATGTGCTCCTCCTTTTACATCCTGCGATCTTGACTAACCTCCTCCTCCTCCTTTAGTGTCGTCTTTGTTTTAAATTTATTGTATTTAAATTCTGAATGTTAAAAATTCAATAATTTGTAACAAATATTTGGATTATAATTTAATTTTAAATATATTTGATTTTTAATTTATTTTTATATTATTAAAATTTATTGAAATTAGTTTTAAATTTATATTTTTGATAAAAATTAAAATAATTGTGACAGAATTACAAAATCAGTATTTTCTAGAGAATTGAACAATAATTACTCAAAATATGACTATTATCGATGATTATATTAGTAAAATGATATTAATGGAATCACCAATAAATATTAACAATGAAATCACTGATAGTATATATCGAAGACATAACCGAAAAAATTTATTGATAGAATTAATGTTGGTACATTCAATTTTGATGGAAGCACCTACATAAAAAACATTATCAACGGGTTTTTATAGTCAAAAGGTTTTTGTCCGGGTGCTTATCAGGTAAAGAATTACCCCAGAAAGTACATGACAATACCAACAAATATTTTTGTCAGTAAAATAGTTAATTTTGATAGTAAATATAGTGGTAAAAAGCTTTTTATACTCTTTGTGATGGTCAGATTAACCTTTATCATAATCCACATTATTTTTATAGCACAAATATTAACCATTAATATATATCTTATTACAAAAATAAAAACCTTAGCTCCAGAATCTAGCACCGTGCATATATTTGTAACAAATGCTATCGCCATGTAGCATAGTAGTCGGGCGACATTAAAGACAGCCCCGAAACCCCGATGTCAATTAAGATATCCCTTTTCAAATTTATTTTTTTACACAAATTGAATTTGGTCATTCAAAATTTTAATTGAACTCGAATTAGGCTCCGAACTTGATCTTTTATTAATTAAATTCTTAATAAAATTAATTTGATCAATTTAAAGTATAATTAAGTTTTTGCATTTAATGAAACCTTTATTTGGATCCTAAATTAATTCTTAAATATAATTATACTTTAAATTATCTCACGATTAAATCAAATTAGCCAATAAAAAATATAATTATATTTTTTGACTTAATTTTTACGCAAATTTATCCAATAATAAATTATTTTAGCCTTGAATCTGCATTTCCTTTCATCTTTTAACACAATAGAGGTATGATCAGGGTCTCGAATCCATTCAAAATTTTCAACTTGAATTTTCTACTAACACTAGCCTTTTTTATTTTATTTTGAATAGATTTTAGAGAATAATTCAGAAATGGATGATGACAAGTGAGCCTTACGCAACCAGCTT
>CM055442.1:11346587-11415106 GCA_029228465.1 Salix viminalis
CCATTTTGTTTTGGATCTTTTTTTCATTGCATTTGTTTATTTCACACGCTTAATGTTTTCATGATTTGGGATTTTTGTTATTACTTTTAAGGTTTACCTTCTATAAGGTTTGTCTCAAACTCATGACCACAATCACAAAATTTGAAGGTTAACGCTGGTCGATATTAATTTTTTTTTATCTTTTTTTAATATTTGATTCATTGAGAATCGATTTTTGAGTCTTTTATTAATCTCCTTTCATAGGATTATCTTAATTATGCATCCATGGAGGGTATTAACCATTATCGTGACATCTATGCAGTGATAGTCATGGTTGTCACAGTCACGAAGTTGACACGCTAAAATCATACTCATTTTGCGAGTCAACTCTCATCAAACCTTGTTAACTCTGAAAAAAAATCGATTTGGATCAAACTTTGGTCAAAAAACGTAAGATTTCTGTACCTAATCAGAAGTCGTAACCGGATTGGTGTGATTTTACGATCCTTCCAAATCTTTCAAAATTTCAGTCAAAAGCCCTCGTCATGCCTGCAGAGTTAGGCCATCCCCTCAGGTCTGCTCTCGTGATCTCTCTCTCTCTCTCTCTCTATATATATATATATATATATATATATATATATATATATATATATATATATATATATATATAATCACTCTTGAAAATCAGTAGAATATTAACTTAAAAATCACTCTTTAAAGTTTATACTTAAAATTTTTTGAAAAAAAATAATTTTTTTATTTTTTACTTTAAATTAAAAAAATTTGATATTTTTAAATCATTTTCATGTCCCCCGATATCTAAATAATTTGTTGGAGTTGGAGATAGTACATAGCAATATCGCTGTTAGTACTAATATTAGTGTCATAACCCAATTTTTTTGGGTTACTCCCCAAAATAAAATAAAAATAACAAAATAAAATAAAAGAAGCTTCTACAGCGGGTAGAAAAATCAATGTGGAAATTTTGGTTGTTTTCAAGCGAAGTCCAATCGTGATCTCTTTGGTTCCAAAAAAATAGAGAAAAAAATACAGATTTAAGGCAAAAATAATCTATCATTGGATGGATCATGTTAAATCGACATAATTATATTTTTTTTATGGATTGATTCGATTTAATCGTCGACAAATTTAAAGTTTAATTATGATCGGAATTAATTTAAGGTCCAATTGAAGGATTTAATTAAGTGCAAGGACTTAATTATACTTTTAAATTGGTCAAATTAATTTTTATTAAGGGCTTAGTCAATGAGAAATCAATTTCTTGAATTTAATTCGAGCTCAATTGTTGAGAATAGAATTTTCTGAGACCAATTTGAATTTTTAAGTCAATTATGCGAAATCAAAAGTCAAATTGAACTAATTGAGAGCCTAACGGTCACTTAAGGGTTAAATCACGCAAATCGAAGCCGGAGACCAAAAATAAAAAAGGCGGGCACATTTAAGGTTGCCGTTGAAATTTTGACGGGATACAATTGCATAAAATTAAAAGTTGAAAACTAATCGGGGTGTAATTGAACCAATCAAACATTGAAGGACCAAATCAGTAAAAATCAATACAGCACCCCGGCAACCCACTGGACTCTCTCAGAAATTCGTTGCAGAGGCAGCTCTCAGCAACTCGAATTTGTAGAGGCAGTCTGCAACCTCTCGCAACAAGTTTGTAGAGGCCGCAGCTCTCGCAACAAATTTGTAGAGGTCTGCCCGCAACAAATTTGTTGCAGAGGCTGCATCCCATGCAGAAATTTGCCTCTCGCAAATTTGCAGAGGCACCCCCGTGCTTCCCTATAAATAGAGAGGGGATTACGCAGAGCAAAGGGGGGGAGGCGAAGTTTGAAGCAAAAAAAGGGAGAGTTTGAAAAGAAAAAAAGAAAAAAAAGTGAAGTGAGAAACAAGAGTGACGAAAAATAGAAGAAAAAAAAAGAAAGGAAAAATGACACAAATAACTCCATCATCACCGCCTTCTTCACCACCGGCTTTGAGCTCTCTCTCTCTAGTTTCACCACTCGGTTCTCTCTCTCTCCACCATTACCGCCAACCCAACCACCCAACACTTCTCATCATCACATAAGCTTTCACCATCATCGCCCACCGGCCCACACTTCTCCCGGCTGAGCAGAGGATCTAGCCGACGAAAGCAAATGCAACGTAAACTCCTGCGACTTCGAAGCTTCCTCCGACCACCACGTTTCAATCGCTGACGACGCGCCACAACCAACGAGACAACTGCACCGACCTCTCAACCCAACCGTGCTACCGTGTACACCTTCGCCAAAGTCCAAAAAGCTATCGCTTTCATCGCCTTCTTCCCTCGGCTCCGCATGCGATGGATGTGATTCACGTCCCCGCTGCTCATGCGCGGGCGGTCGATGGAGTGGTCGGCTTTGTGCCCTGCTTCCATGTGCTTCACTTTAGGTGGGCTTTTCCAGTTCCACCCGTGATTGAAGCCCCTACCATGTAGCACGGGCTTCCAAATTTCTATGATGGTCGGAAGCCCACTCGACAGCATCTTCGCTTCCGGCCCCACGAGGTCGGAAGCCCGACCGAAAGATCTTGGGCTTCCATCCACGCAGGTCGGAAGCCCGACCGACAGACCTTCGGGCTTCCGCACCACGAGGTCGAAGCCCAGCCCCATGACCTTCGCTCCCAGCCACAGTGGGAGCGGCCGAAGCCCACCGATTCGGGAGCTGCTGCCGCATCACCATATGTGGTCGGCGACCATCGCTCAGATAGGCTGCGACGCTCCATAGTGCCGCGACTTTCACCATTGATCTTTCTCCGGGCTTCCAGCTCGCGGAGGGTCGAAGCCCAAATTTCATCTAAAGGTGGTCAGCAAACTTCAATCGGGATCGCATTATGTTCTCCAAAAACCAAGAAAAAAAAAGAGAAAAGAAAAAAATTAAAAAAATTAAAAAAAATACAAATTTACAAAAAAATTCAAAAATATAAAAAATATATTTGTTTTTTGTGCATACGGCCAAATTCCATGATTTTTCCATACATATTTTTCGTAAAAATTATGTTGCATCTTTTCCATATTTTGAAAACGAAAATTGGATATCGTAACCGGTTTATGATTATCCGTTGGAATTTGGCCAAAATGTCAAAAATAATTATAAATATTTTTGTTTCATCTATTAGGGTGTAAATTTACATTGTAAAGTACACCCGCGGATAAAAATAAATTTTACTACGGTGTAAATTTACATTGTAAAGTACACCCGTAGATAAAAATAGATTTTTACTACGGTGTAAAATTACATTGTAAAGTACACCCGTAGATAAAAAAGGATTTTTACTACGGTGTAAAATTACATTGTAAAGTACATCCGTAGATAAAAAAAAAAAAACTTGTAACTGCGGTGTAAAATTACATTGTAAAGTACACCTGCAGATAAAAATTTATTTTTGAAAATGCAGTGTAAAAATTTTAACTTAGAAAAACAATCAAACAACAATGCAGCTTACCTTAGGTAGGGTGCACTGGGGGTGATGCGTCTTCCCCTTGCACAACAAGTCCCCTTACCCTAGACTCTCGCAGACCAATAGGTTCCTAGTAACCTTAATACTAGGTGGCGACTCCTTAGAATTATAGTCGTAAATTTTATGGCTATAAACAACCCTCATTTTCACCGCGCGCCGTTGTCTTCCCCAAAAAAGGGGTGATGATCGGGCGTGAGCGTATCCCCAAAATCTCCGTCAGCTGACGGATGGCGACTCACTGGGGACATCAGCTGGGATCGAGCTTTGTTTGTTTGATTGTTTGTCTCTCAATTTATTTTTTTTGCACGCATTTTATGCTTTAATACATATTTTTACTCGCTTTAGCATGCATTTTTTTAATTTCGATCAACACATCATTTGATTTGAATTAATTCCATCATGCATTTTTAAATTCCGAGCAAAACCCAATATTAAGTTAGGAGGGGATTAGCGGTTCGCCCTCATGACTTTCGATCGGGGTTCGGATTCGTGAAACATCCAACTATGAACCGAGTGTTTACTTGATAATGGCGGTCATACGCGTGCTCCCAACCATTTCTTGTAAACCCCTACACCACCTTCACGTGAGGTGGTCACTCGGGCGTTCATAGACCTTTTGAGACCGAGATAGAAGACTTACCCTTCATGCAATAACTTAGAACCTAAGATACAAACTCTCCGATTAGTCATGTCATTTTTTTTTAATTTTCAACGTAAATTATCAAACCAAGACCATGACTTCCTTGACCTTTCGAATACGGGGAAGGATCCGAGATGATGCAATTAATCGAGGGAGATTGCCCGAGGGGTAGGGTCAATGAATTGCCACACATGACCAAAATTCACCGCTCTACGTAAAAATATGAAGAGACTTATGCCCCATCCCGGGGTATGTAGATGAGGCATTGTTTGAAGTCAGATATGGAAGAATCGCTCATCTGTTGAAAATCCCGATTCAGATGTCAGCTGTCAAAGCCCTTATGTACTTTTGGAATCCCAATTACCGGTGCTTTACTTTTGGGAACGTTGATATGACTCCTACCATAGAAGAATATGCTCAAATCCTGAGTTTCCCTCACGACCCTCACAAAGTTTATTTCAGGCAGAAAATCGAGAATACAGTCCAAGAGGTCACTGAGCTTCTATGCTTAGATCAAGTAGGCCAGTATATGACTTCTTCTGGAGATTTCAAGTGGAAGGCGATTGAGAGCAAATTGAAAGCAAGCAAAGATAAAGGGAGGCTTGGAGAAGAGGGGTACCGGTCAGTGGCCTTTGCTATTTTTGGTTTAGTTTTGTTTCCTTCAGAAGCCGCTGGGATAATTAGCATGGAAGCAGCTAGCACCTTTGTTGAATACGAGCAGGGAAAGAATAACCCCGCTTCAGCTATATTGGCCGAGACTTTCCTGTCCTTGAACCACTGCAGGATGCATGGGAAGGGAGCAATGCGGTGTTGTATCCCTTTATTATTCATGTGGATTGTTAGTCATCTGGAAACCTCGAGAGAAGTTTTCAATAATTTTTGGTGGTTCAACATGAGGCCTCTTGGTTTGGTTTTGAGTGAAGAATGGAAAGATCTGGATGAAAAAGCTTGGGTGGAGAAATACCGCACTCTTCCCGAAAAGTAAATTCGGATGGAAAGCCCCTTTGGGTAGGAAGTTCACCTTTATCTAATGAGTTGCGGTAGTAAAGCGTGGGTCCCGTTAATTGGCTTAACCGGTTATATTAGTTATTGTCCCTCTCTAGTAACCTGCATGCTTTGGGGGAAAACAAGATGTACCGAGAACTAAAGGACTCGATCAATACGCGGGTTCTTTCAGAGAAGTCAATTCATTGGCTGAGCTCGAAGTAATTAAAAAGGACTGGGGGCAACCGATTTTAGTTAACAGAGAGCCTCACCCAAAGAAGCCTTCTGTTAGCCCTAGTTACCTGGCATGGAGGAATTGTGAGATACCTCGAACGTCGTGAAGACAAAGCCCCAGTACGAGATAAAGCACCCGCCTTTGCTGAAACTAAAAGAAAGAGAGTTGATGAAGGGGACCCGCAAGAGGATTTGGATAAGCTAAGGATTGAGCTTAGCAACAAAGCAAAAAGCAATCGAAATTCCTCGAGAAGCAACTACTAGAAGAAGAACAGATGAGGTTTTCTTTGGATCGCCAATTGCAAGGGAAAAAGAAGAGCAGATTAATAGGTTGATCCAAGAAAAGAGTCAGCTAGAAGAAATAAATACTCGATATAATGACCGATTGAGTAAGTATGAAATGATGGAAAAAGAATTGGTCATTTTGAAGAAGGCATCTGAAAATAGGGAGCATGCGACTCAAGAATTTGTAGCCCTCGGTGGTAAAGGAAAGAGACCACTACAAGATGAAATGGGAAGCCGAGAAGGAGAAAGGAAGAGTGGCCAGCCTTGCCCCTTGAAGAGGGAAAAAAAAATTTGAAAGCCCAAGACGAGAGTTCAAGCGAAAGTGAATTTGAGGCAAGAAGAGAAGCAGAATCTAATATGAAAAAGATACTTAGCCCAAACCAACAAACCCGAGAAATCATATTTCCACTCTACAAGCTCGAATTAGAAACTCGAGAAGAGGAGCTAAAAAATAGTGCAAGAGCAGCACGAATGAATGGGAAGAACGCACTCATCGAAATCGAAGCTCGCTTAAACTCCGAGATAACAAGGATCGACGCAGGGGCTACAAAAGGCTAAGGATCAAAACCAACAGACTTTGAGAAAATGGTTCACATATTAGAAAAAAAATAATGACTCATTGATCATGCGAGCAATGAAGCATCTAGCGCCAAGATAATGTTGTATTCCATCACAAAATAGAGCAAACCGATAAGCTAATCAACATAGTGGCTAGGAAGGCGGATGAGCTACGGGTAAAAGCTACTAGAATTGGCGGAAGTGTCCGCAAATATGAAGCATACTTGGATGAACTCTCCTCTTTTGTTAGGTTTGTAGCCAACAGAGGGTTAGCATTCGAGTAAATGTTTTTTTTTATGTATGACTCTATTTTGATGAATGAAATGGACAAGATCCAACTTTTGTTTTTGTCAAGTGTGTACTGTTCAATTGATTCGAGTACTCGGGCAAAACTTTCCTAAGACATCAGACTACGGATCCTACCCGACAAGGAAATCATGGATTGGGTTTTTCAAAAAATTTTAATAAATCATCATGCATACATTCATTTGTCATAAATAACATGCATATTACCAACGAGTCAAAATATAGGTCCCCGCAAGAACTTCACCTTCCGGAATTTACAATACTCGACTCCGACAGAGAAACATGGAGAATGAAGAGCGTGCACACCCGGGACGTCCCATTTCCAAGGAGAACTGAATGCCTTGAAGGAAAGTGTAGCCCGCCTTACTCGGTCTACTCGAGCAAGCATTAAGAAATGCTTCGGGGAAGGTCCCTTCGACTAGGCCTCGCACAAACAACAAATAACCCCCGATGAGGTAACAGGAGAAAGAATTCGGGGATCCTCAACAACATCCTGCATTTGTACAATCAGCGGCCCCAGCACCCGTTCCGGTACCACTAGTTGAAACATTTGCGAATGAATCTCATAAGACCCAATTGTCTGATAATGTAGATCAAGACAAAATGGCAGTGTTGGAAGCCAGGATAAGGGCCATTGAAGGAGCAGACTTATATGATCCAGTGAAAGCAGTAGAGATGTGTTTAGTCCCGAATGTGGTAGTCCCGAAAAAGTTTCGCATTCCTGACTTCACCAAATATATAGGGACACAATGCCCTGTCACTCATTTGAAGTCATACTGTAATAAAATGGCTGAAGTAGTGCATGATGAAAAGCTACTAATGCATTTTTTTCAGGATAGTTTGAATGGGCCGGCCTTAAGTTGGTATATGAGGCTCGACAACACTAGGATTCGCAGTTGGAAAGACTTAGTGGATGCTTTCGTTAAGCAATACAAGTACAATATGGATATCGCCCCTGACAGGACCAGCCTATCAAGCATGGGGAAGACGGAAAAGGAAAGCATAAGAGAATATGCTCAAAGGTGGAGAGACCTAGCTGCCCAGGTACACCCTCCCCTCTTGGATAGGGAAATGGTCACCCTATTCGCCAACACACTAAAAGCACCCTTTACTGAACATGTGATGGGTAGCTCACCAGCAATTCATCGACGCAGTAGTCATGTAAAGCGTAAACGAATAGAACAGGGGATTAAGAATGGGAGAATCTCTGCACCAGTAGAGAAAAGAGGGTTTGCCGGAAAAAAAAGGGGGGAGATAGATCATATTGAGACTGGTTATAGGGGCCGAAGCGCCCAATTTCAAAAATATAGTGCCTCATCATCCCAAATTGCCAATGTCAATTTCAAATCCCCATACCCTACTAAAGGGCCCGGAAATCAATTCGAGAACTTGTCAAAAAACCAAACTGAGGGTTTCCCAAGAGGAAATCACCCAAGAACCCAAGAACAATTACCCCCATTACCTTTACCCTTGGATGAGATGTATCAAAAGATGTTAAGCATTGGGCACGTAGTTCCCGTACCTCTGATACCCCTGCAACCACCTTACCCCAGTTGGTATAAACCGGATCTCACCTGTGAATACCACGCAGGAATTGCAGGACATAGCATCCACACATGCAATGCATTTAAAAGGAAACTCCTGCAATTGATAAAAGCTGGATGGGTAACGTTTGAAGAGCCCCCAAATGTGAGCACTAATCCACTACCTAGTCATGCTTCGGGTAGCGGATCGATAAATGTGTTGGATGTGGAGTATCCGAAGAATTTAAAGGTGCCAATGGAAAGAATTTATCAGATGTTAACAAAAGAAAAATATGATGGCATAAGATGTTGCCGACGATCGTGACCGTAAAAGGTCATTTTATCAATCAATGTCCAGGTTTCTACGAAAATGTGATGCAAATGATAAACAGAGGTCTACTCCGAGTAGAGACATTAACAGAGGATGAAGTGGATGTAACGGAAATACCGGTCAAAGAAGTGTGTAGGGTTCAGCTCACTCCAGGAGGGCCGCCCAGATTAGTTTTGACCAAGCCCTCCACTACACATAAAAAAGACTATAATGCCATGCCTTACAACTATGGGCATTCATCTCAAGGTATAAGACAACCACCTGCCTTTTTACCAGAAGTTGGAGGCTTGACCCGAAGCAGCAGATGTTTTACTCCAGAGGAGTTGAAGAAGATTAAGGGGAAAGAAGTGGTTGACTTGTCTGAGGAAACAAATAAACCTGTGACAGAAGAAGAAACCAATGAATTCTTGAAGTTAATGAAGCATAGCGAGTATAGTGTTGTGGAACAGCTTAAGAGAACTCCTGCTAAGATATCGTTGCTTTCCTTGATTTTAAGTTCCGAGTCTCATCGGAAGGCTTTGCAAAAAGTGCTGAACGAGGCCTATGTACCCCAAGACATCAACCCAGAGACCATGGAGCATTTAGTGGGGAGGATACAGGCTTCAAATTATGTGTACTTTTCTGATGATGAATTGGGTCCAGACGGTATAGGGCATAATAAGCCATTATACATCACGATATAATGCAAAGATGTTTTAATTGGAAAAGTATTAGTTGATAATGGCTCTGCTCTAAATGTGTTACCAAGGCATATGTTGAAAGAAATGCCCATCGATGAGTCACACATGAAACCAAGCAACATGTTGGCAAGAGCATATGACGGGTCACCAAGGCAGATAGTAGGGACTATTGAGGTGGAGCTGTGTATAGGACCACAAGTGTTTTTAGTAACGCTGCAAGTGATGGATATCCATCCATCTTATAGCATATTATTGGGAAGGCCATGGATTCATACAGCAGGAGCGGTGACTTCTTCACTACACCAATGCTTAAAGTATATTGCAAACGGGATGTTGGTAACTGTAAAAGCTGAAGAAACCATATCAATGATAAAAAATGTGGTTGTACCGTTCATAGAAACAGAGGATTGTAAAGACGGAAACATCCATGCATTTGAAATAGTAAATGCAGAATGGGTCCTTGAAGGTGCCACATTGAAGAAGCCGAAGATCCCAGAAGCTGCAAAGATGGCCGCCAAATGTTTCTTGCGAAATAGAATCCCTTTTTAGCTTGACCCCGTTAGTGGAATGCCGGAACGAGTTAACATAATGAAATTGAAGTGTGTGGATCAAAGGTTCGGGCTCGGATATAAGCTGAAGAAAGAGGATTTCAAACGGGTTGCGCAAATTAGAAGGGAGGCCAGGTTGGCGAAGATCGAAGGAAGAGAATCAAAAGATGAAGAACTTGTCATTCCGCCACTTCAAGAATCCTTTTGCAACTCAACAGGGATAATCAGAGCAGGAATGAGAGATCTTCATGTCGGCACTCTCGAATGCCAGGAGGAAGAAGCAGATTTCCCGCAGCTCTCCATCCACAACATTGATGCCCCCTCTGCAAAGACCTTCGTGCGGAAATTAGCTGAAGGAGAAGTGTTCCAGAACTGGAAGATGGAGCCTGTTCATATTGTGTTCAAAAAGTAATTGTTTTTTTTGTTTGGTCATGAACATGTGTTTTATTTTGATCATAGCAGTAATCTAGCTCACGATGCTGCGATATTTTGCCCTGTTAAATGAGCACCTTTTCTTTTTAATGAGATCATGCATTTTTATGACATATCATTTGCAAGTAGTCGCTCTTACACAAATACACATTACACTTTCAGGAGTTCTGAAATTTCCAACCATTCACAAAACTATTACACTAAGAATAATTGGCCAAATTTCAATAATGTCACTACACTGGATGATGAGGAGTGGGCAGAAGCAGATATAAAAGAATTTACTAGATTGATGGAAAATTCTGAAAAGGCTTGGAAACCTTTTAGTGAAGAGCTTGAGACCGTTAATCTAGGAACCGAGCAGGGAGAAAAAAAGGAGTTAAAAATCGGTACCCTCATAACAACTGAGGAAAGAGGAAAATTGATTTCTCTTTTGCATGAATATACAGATGTTTTTGCCTGGACTTATGCAGAAATGCCTGGCTTAGATACCGATATAGTTGTACATAGAATCCCTTTAATAGAAGGAAGTATACCAGTCAAACAAAAGACCAGAAGAATGCGGCCAGATATGCTCCTAAAAGTGAAAGCAGAGATACAAAAGCAATGGGATGCAGGGTTTCTAGATGTCGTTCATTATCCTCAGTGGGTGGCCAATACGGTTGTAGTCCCAAAAAAGGACGGGAAGATCCGTGTGTGCGTGGACTATAGAGATTTGAGCAGGGCAAGCCCGAAAGATGATTTTCCATTACCCCATATAGATATCTTGGTGGATAATGCTGCTAAAAACGCCACATATTCATTTATGGATGGGTTTTCTGGTTACAACCAAATCAAAATGGCAGAAGAAGATAGAGAAAAAACCACCTTTGTAACACCTTGGGGGACTTTCTGCTATAAAGTAATGCCATTTGGTTTGAAAAATGCTGGGGCTACGTATCAGCGAGCGATGGTCGCTTTATTCCATGATATGATGCATCGGGAAGTTGAGGTCTATGTAGATGATATACTGGCTAAATCCAAGATTGAGGAAGACCATGTGCAAATATTGAGGAAACTATTTGAGAGATTGCGGAAATACCAGTTAAAATTGAATCCGGCCAAATGCTCCTTTGGAGTAAAGACAGGAAAATTACTAGGCTTTATTGTGAGCAGTCGAGGAATAGAAGTTGATCCAGATAAAGCCAAAGCCATACAAGAAATGCCAGCACCTAAGACTGAAAAGGAAGTGAGGAGTTTTCTCGGACGCTTGAATTACATAGCCCGCTTCATATCTCAGCTAACAGTAACTTGTGAACCGATTTTTCGCTTACTCAGAAAGAAAAATCCTGGAGTATGGGATGATGATTGTCAAGAAGCTTTCAATAAGATAAAGAGGTACTTACAAAATCCTCCGTTGTTAGTACCCCCAATACCAGGGAAGCCATTAATTTTGTACTTAACGATCACAGAAACGGCCATGGGTTGTGTGTTGGGACAACAGGACGAGTCTGGAAGAAAAGAGCAAGCTGTATACTACTTGAGTAAAAAGTTTAACGATTGCGAGTCCAGATACACCATGATTGAGAAGTTATGTTGTGCTTTGGTTTGGAGTGCGAAAAGACTCAGGCAGTATATGTTATACTACACAACGTGGTTAATTTCCAAGCTAGATCCGCTTAAGTACATATGTGAGAAGCCATATCTATCAAGTAGGATAGCAAGGTGGCAAGTGTTGTTAGCAGAGTACGATATCATTTTTATGACAAGGAAAGCTATAAAAGGCAGTGTAATTGCTGACCATCTTGCTGACCATGCCATGGAAGATTATGAGCCTCTAGATTTTGATCTCCCTGATGAAGATGTCTTGGTTGTCAGGGATGACGTTGAGACAGGCGAATGGTGGACGCTTTATTTTGATGGAGCAGTAAACGTATCAGGAAATGGGATTGGAGCAGTCATAATTTCCCCAGATGGGAGGCAATATCCTTTTTCAGTAAGGTTACACTTCGAGTGCACTAATAACACGGCCGAATATGAAGCTTGTATCATTGGTTTAGAGGCTGCCTTAGAGCTTAAAGTTAAGAAACTTGAAGTCTTTGGTGATTCTATGTTGATCATTTGTCAAGTGAAAGGAGAATGGCAAACTAAAGACGAAAAGTTAAAGCTTTACCAAAACTACCTTGTAAAGTTAGCCAGTGAGTTCGAGGAGGTCAAATTCACTCATATGAGTAGGGATAAAAAATCGGTTCACTGATGCTTTGGCAACTTTGGCTTCAATGGTGCAAATTGTTGCCAAAGAAAAGATCCACCCAATCGACATCCAAGTTCGAAATCACCAAGCCCATTGTTGCACACTCGAAGAATCACCAGATGGAGAACCCTGGTACAGTGATATCAAGAAATTCATCCAACACCAAGAATACCCCCAAGAAGCTTCTAAGGCAGATAAAGAGACCTTAAGAAGAATGGCCGTAAACTTCTATTTAGATGGTGAAATCCTATACAGGAGATCGTTTGATGGCACCTTACTCAGATGTCTGGATGAGAAAGAAATTGGGCAGGCGTTGAAAGAAGTTCATGAAGTAATTTGTGCCACCCACGCCAATGGTCATATGATGGCAAAGCAAATGCAAAGATTTGGATATTTTTGGTTGACCATGGAAAGGGACTGCATGACATATGTTAGGGAATGTCACAAGTGCCAAATTTATGGTGATAAGATAAATGCACCTCCGAAACCTTTATTCAACATGATCTCACCATGGCCATTTGACATGTGGGGATTAGATGTTATAGGGCCAATTAACCCAAAAGCAAGTAATGGACATAGGTTCATCCTGGTGGCAATTGATTACTTTACTAAATGGGTGGAAGCCAATTCTTATGCCCATGTAACGCAAAAGGTTGTCAAGAAGTTCATTGAAAGGGACTTGATCTATCGCTATGGTCTGCCCGCAAGGCTGGTAACTGATAATGCTCAAAATTTCAATGGGAAGTTGATTGTCGAACTTTGCACTAAATGGAAGATTAAACACCTCAACTCCTCTCCTTATAGACCAAAGATGAATGGGGCCGTTGAAGCAGCTAACAAGAACCTTAAGAAAATCATTCAAAAGATGGTTGTCACTTATAAAGATTGGCATGAAATGCTCCCATGTGCTTTGCACGCGTATCGCACTACTGTTAGAACTTCCACCGGGGCAACCCCATATGCTTTAGTATATGGGATGGAAGCAGTCACACCTTTAGAAGTGGAGATTCCATCACTAAGGGTCTTAAAAGATGCAGAGTTAGAAGAATCAGAATGGGCAAAGATGAGATTCAAACAATTAAACTTAATTGATGAAAAGAGACTAGCAGCTATTTGCCACCACCAGTTATACCAAAGCCGGATAGCAAAAGCTTACAACAAGAAGGTCCCGACCAAGGGTATTTAAAGAGGGAGATCCGGTATTGAAGAAGATATCAATAGGAGAAGACCATAGTAAATGGGCACCCAACTATGAGGGACCATATGTGGTGAAGAAAGCTTTTTCGGGAGGAGCCTTAATCCTAACCAGTATGGATGGAGAAGATATGCCTAGACCTGTAAACTCTGATGTTGTGAAGAAATATTATGCCTAATGTATTGCTCACGACATCTAATGAAATTGAAATTTGGCTATGAATTCTCGGTGTATCCTCTCTTTTCTATTCCTGCATGATCTCACTTTCATTAAGATTTTTGGCAAATCAAATTTTAGTACGAAAATAAATGTCAATTTGATTTTTGTTTAACAAATGTGTTCTGGGAATTCAAAGGATTTCTTTGAAAGGTGATCTCATACCACCAAAACCCACATAATAAAGTTAATCTCTTAGCCAAACAAATAATCCAAAAATCAAAAACTTGTTTCGCATGGAAAAGCAAGCTTATTGATTCAGATTTCATGTTTTTGAAATGAGGAAAGGCCATCTTTGATATGCCTTCACAAAGTCTCAAATATCCTTTGCAGTCCCTATTTGAGCCTAATAATTCTATTTTCTTGATAATTGACCCTAACTAGGATCACACCCTACATTGGGGGGCAAGTGCAAAAAAAAAAAAATCTAAATCTACAAAACAGTCTTCAATGACAAGTGACGCCCGAACAAAGCTGGGGGGCATAAACATAAAAAGAGCTTTAGTACACTATAGCAAATTAATTCAATATTTTGGTAGTACTAAAAACCCAACATAAAAAGCCCAAACAAAATACTTGGGGGCATGTCAAGTCAGCACAACGTTAGTGCCAACAACCAATCAAAAAGCCCAAACAAAATACTTGAGGGGCATGTCAAGTCGGCATAATGTTATTGCAAAAAATAAAATAAAATAAAATAAAATAAAATAAAATAAATAAAAAGCCCAAACAAAATACTTGGGGGGCATGTCAAGTCAGCACGATGTTAGTGTCAAAAACCAGGAAAAAACCCAAATAAAATACTTGGGGGGCATGTCAAGTCAGCACAACGTTAGCGCCAAATACCAGTAAAAAACCCCAAACAAATACCGGGGGGCATGTCAAGGTCAAAGCCCAAACAAACACTGGGGGGCATGCTAGGTCACTATGAAAATCAATCATGAAGGCTAAATGAAGTTCTAAGAGTAAGCACTAAGTGATCCTTAGTCAAAAAACCCTTAAACACTTTTTGAGCCTACAAATATCTTTTTTTTCATAGCCAGTAACCTAAGCCTACATTACAAGCCTAATAAAGCCCTTTCTGATCAAATACGAGTTATCTGGATCAATAAGCAATGCTTTTCCATTTGAAACAATCCTTACAAATGCTTCACATGACCTGATCGAAGCCTTCCTGACATACGAAATTTGCAAATATCATTTCTCATTCTTATCAAAGTCAACATAAAACCTGACAATGAGATCACTTGAATTCTTTCGAGAACAAGCTTGTTAAACAAACATCAAAATGGTTTTTGTGCTTGGAATAACTTTGAAATTCCAAAAGTTTTACATGAAAACATTTTTTGCAAATAGCCATCCCATTCCTGCAAACACTCCTAGCCTAAAACACTAGTGTGACATGACCCGACTTGGGCAATCAAAATGGTTTTTGTGCTTGGAATGACTTTGAAATTCCAAAAATCCCACATGAAAACACCATCTTTTCAAATAACCAACCCCTTCCTGCAAACACCTAAAGCCCAAAACACTTTTGGGGCATGACCAAACAGCGGGGCAATCTAAAAGGCAATTGAAGTTGGCTACATAATTCGTTTTCAAAGAATCCAGATCAAACTCGGGGGGCATGTTGGTATGGAAAATCTATCATCTCTAGTGGTCAAAAATCACAAGTTGCGGTTTGAGTAAGCGAGCGAGAAGCCATCAAATTCGGAGGTCCAAATCCCGGGAGAAAGAAGGCCTAGAGGGAAGAAAGGGGACCTATATCTCTCGGGTAAGTATACATGCATCATCATGCATTGCATCCCCATTGAAAATCTCAAAAAATATTCTGAAGGGATTGTAATTTACTGAACCTTCATTCATTTGTATGCACGCTTTCAAGCTCTTATCTCTTTGAAAATGCTTTTCAGCCTTATCTCTTTTCTAATTTTGGGTGTCATCATGCATTGCATCCCCATTGAGAATCTAAAAAAATGTTTTGGAGGGATTATAATTTACAAACCTCCATTCATCATTTTTTGTGTGCACGCTTTCAAGCTTTCACCTCTTTCATTTCCTTGAGCATGCTTTTCAACTTTATTTGTTCTAGGGTGTTATATGCATTGCATCTCCCTAGAGATCCAAGAAATGTTTTTAGAGGAATTGTAATTTACAGACCTCTACTCATCATTTTGTGTGCGCTTTCGAGCCCTCACCACTTTCATTTCTCTAAGAGCTCTTATGAGCCTTTCATCGTAACAGATAGAGTGTTTTTTCAACCCTATCCTTTTCCTTATTTGAGTGCATCAATCAACTCGGATAGCATACTTTTTCAGCCCTATCTCTTTGAGTGAGTTTTTCCAACCCTCAACCATCAATTAGGATCGATGCGCTTCTTAGCCATTCCTCTCCTCTCATTTGAGTGAGTTTTCCAACCCTCAACTATCTATTAGGATTGTACGCTTCTTAGCCATTCCTTTCCTCTCGTTCGATTATGCTTTTCCAAACCCTCAACCATCAATTAGGATAGTGCGCTTCTTAGCCATCTTTATCCCCCCCCTTGTTTAAGTGTGTTTTCCAACCCTTAATCATAAGCTAAAAATAGCGTGTTTTCCAACCACAAATTAAGATAATGCGTTTTTCATCCATATCCTCCTTGTCGAGTGTGTTTTCCAACCTTCGACCATCAATTAAGATAGTGTTTTTCCAACACTATTTTTCTTCCTCTTTTGAGTGAGTTTTCTAACTCTCAACCATAGATCCTAGATAGCCTGCTTTCTAGCCCTATCTTCCATTCTCATTGCTGGATGGATCGACCATTTCTTGGTTTGGTAAATCCACTTTTCTTTTCTTTACAGCACTTACTATCTAAAATCTTTTACAAGACTTTAGTCGTAAGCATTGTAAAGAGGGGGGCAACTGTCATAACCCAATTTTTGGGTTACTCCCTAAAATAAAATAAAAATAACAAAAATAAAATAAAAGAAGTCGGCGTGGGTAGAAAAATCAATATGGAAATTTCGGTTGTTTTCGCGAGTCCAATCGTATCTCTTTGGTTCCAAAAATAGAGAAAAATACAGATTTAAGGCAAAAATAATCTATCATTGGATGGATCTGTGTTAAACGACATAATTATATTTTTTTATGGGTTGATTCGATTTAATCGTCGACAAATTTAAAGTTTAATTATGATCGGGAATTAATTTAAGGTCCAATTGAAGGATTTAATTAAGTGCAAGGACTTAATTATACTTTAAATTGGTCAAATTAATTTTATTAAGGGCTTAGTCAATGAGAAATCAATTTCTTGAATTTAATTCAGGCTCAATTGTTGAGAATAGAATTTTCGGGGACCGATTTGAATTTTTAAGTCAATTATGCGAAATCAGGGGCCAAATTGAACGAATTGAGAGCCTAACGGTCACTTAAGGGTTAAATCGCGCAAATCGGAAGCCAGAGACCAAAATAAAAAGGCGGGCACATTTAAGGTTGCTGTTGAAATTTTGACGGGGATACAATTGCATAAAATTAAAAGTTGAAAACTAATCGGGGGTGTAATTGAACCAATCAAACATTGAAGGACCAAACTGTAAAAATCAATACAGCCCTGGCAACCCACGGACTCTCTGCAAATTCATTGCAGAGGCAGACTCTCTGAACTAATTTGCAGAGGCGACCTCTGAACGATTTGCAGAGGCATCCCTCGAACGAATTTGTAGAGGCTGCACTCTCGACAAATTTGCAGAGGCTGCCTCTGCAACAAATTTGTTGCAGAGGCTGCATCCCATGCGAGAAATTTGCCTCTGCAAATTTGCAGAGGCACCCGAGCTTCCCTATAAATAGAGAGGGATTACGCAGAGCGTGGGGGAGGCGAAGTTTGAAGCAAAAAAAAGGGAGAGTTTGAAAAGAAAAAAAGAAAAAAAAGTGAAGTGAGAAACAAGAGTGACAGAAAAATAGAAGAAAAAAAGAAAGGAAAATGACACGAAATAACTCCATCATCACCGCCTTCTTCAGCCCTCGCTTTGAGCTCTCTCTCTCTAGTTTCAAATCACTCGGTTCTCTCTCTCTCCACCATTCATCGCCAACCCAACCACCCAACACTTCATCATCATCATAAGCTTTCTGCCACATCGCCCACCCGTCCCACACTCTCCCTGCTGAAGCAAAGGGATCTGGGCCGACAGCGAACTGCAACGTAAACTCCCGGGCGACTTCGAAGCTTCCTCCCGACCACCACAGCTCACCGCTGACGACGCCACAACCAACAGGACAACCAGCTCGACCTCCTCAACCCAACGGTGCTAACAGGTACACCTCTCGTCAAAGTCCAAAAAAAAGCTACTGCTCATCGTCTTCTTCCCTGGTCTGCATGCAGCGGGATGTGATTCACGTCCCCGCTGTTCATGCGGGCGCGGTCGAGCGAGGCTGGGCCCGCTTTGTGCCCCGCCCATGTGCTCACCCTAGGTGGGCTTTTCCAGCCCACCGTATTGAAGCCCGCCCATGCATGTTCGGGGCTTCCACACCATGATGGTCGGAAGCCCGACCGACAGACCTTCGGGCTTCCGTACCCAGGTCGGAAGCCCGACCGAAGACCCTGGGCTTCCACCACGTAGGTCGGAAGCCCAAACCGAAAGACCTTCGGCTTCCACCACGAGGGCTCGAAGCCCGACCGAAGACCTTCTGAGCTTCCTACCACGAGGGTCGAAGCCCGACCGAAGACCTTGGGCTTCCAATCCCACGAGGTCGGAAGCCCGACCGACAGATCTTCGAGCCTCAGGCCCACGAGGTCGGAAGCCCACCGACAGACCTGGGCTTCCGACCACGAGGTCGGAAGCCCGACCGACAACCTGCGCTTCAGGGCCTACCACGAGGTCGGAAGCCCAGACTATTAGAGCTGGGTCGCCATCCCATTGTGGTCGGGCACCATCTCAGAAGGCGGTCGACGACCCATAGTCGTCACCTAACCATTATTCTTTTCCGGGCTTCCACTGCGGAGGGTCGGAAGCCCAACTCATAAGGGTGGGTCACACTACCGTAGTCGATGGTACGCTCCATCCCAAAAAGAAAAAAAAGAGAAAAGAAAAAAAATTAAAAAAAATTAAAAAAAATACAAATTTACAAAAAAAAATTCAAAAATATAAAAAACATATTTGTTTTTTGTGCATACGGCCAAATTCCATGATTTTTCCATACATATTTTTCGTAAAAATTATGTTGCATCTTTTCCATATTTTGAAAACGAAAATTGGATATCGTAACCGGTTTATGATTATCCGTTGGAATTTGGCCAAAATGTCAAAAATAATTATAAATATTTTTGTTTCATCTATTAGGGTGTAAATTTACATTGTAAAGTACACCCGCGGATAAAAATAAATTTTACTACGGTGTAAATTTACATTGTAAAGTACACCCGTAGATAAAAATAGATTTTTACTACGGTGTAAAATTACATTGTAAAGTACACCCGTAGATAAAAAAGGATTTTTACTACGGTGTAAAATTACATTGTAAAGTACATCCGTAGATAAAAAAAAACTTGTAACTGCGGTGTAAAATTACATTGTAAAGTACACCTGCAGATAAAAATTTATTTTTGAAAATGCAGTGTAAAAATTTTAACTTAGAAAAACAATCAAACAACAATGCAGCTTACCTTAGGTAGGGTGCACTGGGGGTGATGCGTCTTCCCCTTGCACAACAAGTCCCCTTACCCTAGACTCTCGCAGACCAATAGGTTCCTAGTAACCTTAATACTAGGTGGCGACTCCTTAGAATTATAGTCGTAAATTTTATGGCTATAAACAACCCTCATTTTCACCGCGCGCCGTTGTCTTCCCCAAAAAAGGGGTGATGACGGGGCGCGAAGCGCGTCCCAAAATCTCCGTCGCGACAATTAGTACTGATAATCCTTTCAATAATAATGCTTTTGATGAATGTATTAAAAATAGCGAGGAAAATGACGGTCATGAGACTGATTTTAATTTATATAGCACACCAACAAAATATTTATTTTAAATTTGTTAGTTTTTACCTAATGAAATTCTATGTAAATAATTGTTTTGTAATGTATTTTTAAGTTATTTTGAATCATGTATGAACCTTAACTAATGAAGTTTTATGGCCATAATTATGTTGTATTGTATTCGGAAATATTTTACTTACGATTTTATGATTTTTCTACCTACACGATTTTAGCTGTGATTTTACGATTTTTGTACAGAAAAATTCAGGTACGATTTTACAATTCGATCTTACGATCCAAGTTTCAGAAGTGCCTTATGTGTCGTGTCAAAATCGTGATTTTGACAACCATGGTGATAGCTCTCATACTTAATACAAGGTTAACAAATTCACTCGAGTCAATTCAATTTTTGTTAGTTTTTGAATTAATTTTTTTAGTTGTACTCTTTAATACTGAGTTGTTTAATAATTGAGTTTCATAGTTTTGTTGAGTTTGCTTTTAACAGTGTTACACTGATATCACAACCAAATCATAAATTTAACATATTAACCCGAATGAGCTCAAGTATGGTATTTTTACGTTGTGAGTATCTTTCCAATTTATTTTATGTCACTATATATTTTTATATTATTTGAATCAATCAGCCTACTAAACATATTTGATTTGGTAACCATACTTTTTAAAAAATCCTTCCATCATCTTAACATTTTTTAAAACGAAATATATAAAAAAAATTGGATCAATCTGCAGCATAGCATTGGTATCTTTAGTGGTATCTAAAAGTTATAAGGAATGTGAAAGGTTAGCTATCATCAAGAAATATAATAATAAGTACTATTTATTTATTTATTTATTCAAATGAAATTTAGCTTTTTTTATATATATAATTGGCCTATTGCCTGTCACTTTGTGTGTGTGTGGTCAAGTGTTTGTACTTTTGTATCTTTCATTATCCTCGGTTTGTGTATGTGTTTTGTGATTAGAATAGAGGTTATTTTTCTATTTTTTAAAATTAGCAAATTAAATCATCTAAAACATATAAAAATTTAATATTTCTTAAAAAAAACAATTTAAAAAACATGTTATACTACAAAAACAAGCACTCTTAATCAAACATGCAATAAGATAAATCTTTATTTGGCATCAAGCTACGAACGCATTACAATCTGTCAAACTATGTTACAATGGAACAGAGCCTGAGGTCCAATCAGCATCTCCCTTCGTTCAAGAACTCAAGAACATAACAATATCACCATCATGAGTTGCAGAATTGATTTATTGTTTTGATCACATGGGAATCCAAGTTCCAAACAAAGGAAATAGAGAACACAGCTGTCCGATATCAATTAACGTTACGCTTGAGCAGGATGAAATGGTCGATGTGTTCATGGGCTGCGCCATCAATGATGGAGAAATTTTCATCAAGCTTCGTTTCAAAATTCTCAAATGTTTTCTCTGCAACTTCCCTTCCAAAGTGATCTTCCAGGAGACCCTGAAAAACAGCTCTGCCCCCTGTAACAGAGACTTTGATTTTGGTTTCCCTCGACGTTTTCCAAATGTTATGACTCAACGAGTCCATTCTTTCAATACTGAAATTTCCGTTTGCTTTTATGATTTCTTCAATCTCCTTCGAAGAAGAATAGTACAGAGGCAAGTTAAATGAGTCCAACTGTTCTTCACTAATCACTCCCTACAAAGAAGAACAATCTGCATATGTCAAAAAGTATACTTACTAGGGTTTTGCTTCTACTGAGTTGGAGAGGGAGAGAATAATTTTACCAATTCAGCCATGTCGATGAGGCATGATCCGAGAAGGTCGTAGTACATTCCAATTCCAGCCTGAGACATAAGGACCCCATCAGGAAGACCGCCCGTTATAATCACCATCAACCCTCCACCCACAATTTCTTGTCCTCTAGCTTCCAGAAAAGTGCTCATGTCACTCTGGAATTGAGCTGAATATGCCTTGGTGACTTCTTTTTTGAGACCGTCACACTGGATACTGCCCTTGTTCCATGCAGGAGACTCGCTGTCTAGAACTTCTGTTGGGACCTTAGAGAGCCAGTGTAAGCAATATGAGGAGTGCGCAAAATGCAGAGTGGACCTGGGGAGGAGGCGGCCGAAAAAAGTTCCGGGCACTCCAGCAGAAAAGTATTTTTCATTGGAATGGAGGGCTTTGAAGAGAGTGTTGAAATCATTGGTTGTGACATCGTTGAAGAAAACCTGGAATCCTGAGAGTGGCGCAGAGTTGTTGAACTGGGCATGGTGTTTATGCTCCACAGCTTTCATGATGTTTTCCACAGCAAAAAATGTATTGGGTCCAACAGAACAGCCAAAATCAGCGATTCGAAATGTGTCATTTGTTGATTCAAAACCAAGGCTTTTTAAATCAAGCTTTTCCATGATGCCATCATCCACCATTTCCATTGAAGCATCCACCACTCCTTTCTGTTACAGCAAGCACAGAGCACAAGATTTCATTCACATAGTTCATCGGTGAGTTCAAAGGCAAGACAATCAATCAAAATAGTTCAAAATCTGTGTCAAACATGCACAGACAAATAACCAATATTATCTCTTTTCATAAAATTTAGCATCGTCAAGATGATTTCAAGATGGTTTATAAAAACTATGATAACCCCTTAAAAGATAAATAAAAACATATTAATTACTATTCTAAACCACCAATCAACCTGACACCAAAAAAATAAAAGTGAAAAAAAAATGAATGAACGATGTAAAAAAAAATGTTTTGCCTCACAAGCCAAAGTGTTTTAGGTAGTGCTATTGTTGTTATCAAGGGGAAGAATCTGCACCTGATAGGAGGAATTTTGAGTATAGCTTTCAGGTCCATCTCCACCAAGCATGGCCCATGATTTTGGCAATTCTTTGATCTCTCCCATTGCCATCTCTGTCTTTCAATCTGATGCAGGCTTTGCTTCCTCCGGTAGGTCTACCTCTAATTCAACAGAACGGTAGGCAGCTCCGGTTTACCGGAAAAGGACGAGACGTTGAAACAGAAGAGACAACAATCAGAAAAAAGGCTAGGAAGAGGCTGCAGAAACGATGCCGAAAGACTTGCAAAGGCTCCAAACCCTACCTGCGGGATATATATGGAGAAGAAGACCACTGCTAAACAACAATGGCTAACCCGAGCAAGCAAAGCAAGCAGAGTTGGTGAGCTTTCAACGCCTGCATATAAATATTTGTAAGCTGTTTGTATCAAACTGAATATTATAATAAATATTTCATCATCTTCATATAAATTTGTGCTGGTCGTAAGAGGGGTCACCTTCATGTAACTATTGGTAAGGATTCGTGCCGACCCCAGAATACAATTTCTAGTTCAAGCTGACGCAGTGCGAACCAACAAGGAAGGTGATTCTTCCTTTTCAGCTTCTACAGTAGGCTAGCAGGCATATTCTAGCTAATTTTCCCACGAGATTCTTTTGAGAAAAAAACAAAGTGTTCAAAGATCGTGGACAATAGTTATACATTAATATCTTATTTATCTTGTTGATGTTTCTTGGATTTTTTGTTTTTCCATGTATCTACCATAATTTCTACCTGTTTAGATCACAAGCATGTAAATGATTACGAAATCATTAAAAAAGAATCAATTTTAATAACCATAATAATCATCATCACCATAATGAAATATATATGCCAGCAGGTTTACAATGGGAAGAAGTCTACAAGCCACAGTATTCACCCATGATAGTCTTCCTGCTCTGCCTACAACAATCTAGCTAGCTAGTTTTCCAATGAGATATAAACACAGTGGCTACAGAGAAGCCAAAGATCATCGATAATACATGTTTTTTGAATTCAAAATCCTCATCCCAACTCCATCAAATTACATTCCATCAACTTCATTGCTCTGATGAAACTCGTTTACTAGTCTGCAGGGGTTGGAACAGGAAGAGAAATTCTGCTCTCAAAGAAATTCACAATTGGTAAACTTAAATGAAGAAGCACAATTAAATGAAATTATACCTTTATTTAAAGAGAAAACAAGTATAAATTACCATTATTTGGTCGAAATTAGTCCACTCCAGGTTACCATTATTTCCCAATTAACAAGAGTGGAACACAAGAAATCTTTGAAGGACAAAACATATGAATCATTCTAGCAGATGACAAAAGGGAACTTGGCAAAGTACTTCCTTTTAGCAATGGCTGCAAAATTTCTAATACTTGGTTTGTGAAACAGCGGCTCAGAATACCAAATATCAGCTCTAGACCAAGATTATCTTTGTAAGCATCCCTTTTGTTCAATAATTATACTGTTGTGCTTGAGACCACTATAAGTAAGAACAGCCAATTCATCGAAGCCCTCAGTTTGAAGGCAGGTGATAGAAGTGAAATTCACAACTGAGCTCAGCAAAGTTACAGTGCATTCCTCAATAGTTAAATATCTGACCGACGGAATAATTGGTAACTCGACCAACTTGGGGCATTTTTCGATCTGCATTTTTCCATTCCTTTAAGTCAGCCTCTCTAATGATGGAAATGGATTTTGCCTTGAGTGTAGTGAAAGCAACTCGTCCCAGCTAATAAAAAGTCAACCATACATCCGTTGAGCCTTATGGTGTCAGCAGTTTAAGGATGTTAGCTGATCAAACTTCATTTTTATCCTAAGATAGTTTTCTTGCTCATAGTCTTGTTTGATTGTTCTCTAAAGTCTAATTTTCTAAGCAATAGTCTGCATTGAGACTAATAGCTGAAAAGGCAAGTGGTCAAGTAGTTTTCATGTGGATTCCTTATTTCCTTTAAAAATTATTTTAAAAGTTTATTTGTTTTTTGCATATCAAATGTATTTTTTTTCTTAAATTTGAATTATTATTTTTAATTTTTAAATATTTTGATATGATATTTTCAAGCAAAAATTATTATAAAAAATAACTTACTGCAATACCAAACAAAAACCTCACTAATAGTATTAATTATGATTAACCATAATTAAGGAGTACATGTAAATAAAAAGATTCCTCACAAAACTAATGGAAGACATATATATATTTTTTAAATCATTTAAGAAGACGAATTGAGTATTGAATGACTCATAAGTTAATAGAAAAATGATTAATTGTCGTGGGGAGGGGAGATAGAACCATCCCATTCAAATTATGAGCATGGCTAATAATGTTGAAATCATTTGATGGGTTGACTTGAGATCTAGCCAACCTTATTCTTGGATTAGCCGATTTTTTTTAAAAAAATAATCTGATAGGTAAATTTAATTTAATATTTTTAAAATAAAATAATATCATTTAAATTTATTGAATTTCAACAGAGAATCTAGTCACATCTAATGCTACTGCAGTGAAGAAAAAAAATAAATTAATTGTAAAAAAATATTCTTACATCTTCATCAAAACTTTGTATGCCAGCAATTATATTTGCTAACAGGCTATAAATTGTACTGATAGAATCAATATCCTATTAAAAGAAAAAGAAAAAGAAGGCTGCATTGAGACTATATATTAAAAAAGTTCCTAATAAGTGTGACGTGATGACAAAAAACTTGTGATCTGCGCAGCCGGTCGAGTTCGAGTTAAGACGTGCATTCTTTATAAGAATCTGGGACAACTAAGATTTTACTCGCTCATATGGATTTACAAAGTATACTTTCTAGTGTTAGAGTGTATATTCTAGAATACTGAAAGTATATTCTAGAATGTAGCATAGGGTATTTGACACATTATATTAAGCTGTTAGTAGCACACGGTTTGTGTGTAGAAATATTACAACAGAATATATTCAAAATTTCCTTCTCCTCTGATCTCTCTATCTCTCTTCCTCTTTGCACAATTTCTTCACTCTTTTACTAATCTTGACATGGTATCAGAGCCTTGTTGACCTAGCGGTCACGAGATCAAATCTCACCACCCCCATTCTATTTGATAAAAAAAAATCAAGCACAAGGTAATGTGGGCCTGTGGTCCCACGACCCTTATCTCCAACACTGCCAGGCAAGATTTTTTTACTTTATTTTATTTTTATTTTTATTTTCTCATTCTCAATCTTCCTCTCGTTGAAATCCTTACACAAAAGGAGCACGAATAATGATGTATAGAACTTTTTTTTCTATGACAAAATTAAAAAAATTATTTTTGTTGATTCCACGTTAACTTTTTCTCACAAAAGGTTAATCGATCACAATAATTTGGCTAAATACTCTTGGACTCACTCGAGCTTTTCATAACACCATCCATGTGTGACCAAAAAGTTATTCTTGAGCTTAATTGGATGATCCAATAGCCCCACGCAAAATTATTTTCTAATATCTTATAATATTCAAATATTAAATAGTAACACAAGAAGAAGAAAAACCCTACTTGGCATTTCACATAACATTTTAGGTATTTCTCAAATTGTTTTTTATCTAATAAATATTAAATTTATTTTTTAGATATTTTTTAATGATTCTAATGTGCTAATATAAAAAAAATTAAAAACAAATTATTGTATTAAAAATCAAATGCTAATGGGGTCTTGTATCCAGTAATAGGGGCTGGAACAGTACAATTATCACCATCAATATCCTTAACTAATACTCTTTTAGTTCCTTCTCTTACAACAAAATTAATATCTGTGGGACAAGCTACTGAAGACCTAAATTGCATTGTTTTAATGTATCCACATTTTTGCCTTTTTCAGGATATTCTCACGAAGAAGATCATTGGGCGTGGTACTAAGAGAGAGGGGTTATACTACATAGATGAGTTCAGTATCGGCAAAATCAATATGGTGAAGAACTCAACCATTGCACAAGAAAAACAGATTCGGCTATGGCATGCTCGTTTGGGGCACCCGTCATTCGGCTATATGAGGCAATTATTTCCAGATTTATTTACTAGTCAAAAACATTTAGACCTCAAATGTGATACATGCATTTTTGCAAAAAGCCACCGTGTATCATTTCCGGTTAGCTATAATAAAAGTGATATTCCTTTTGCATTAATCCATTCGGATGTTTGGGGACCATCCCCTATCACCACGGTTCATGGTGTTCGATGGTTTGTGACTTTTATAGATGATTGCACCCGGATGACGTGGATATATTTGCTCAAAAATAAGAATGAAGTCTTTGGTGTTTTTTGTGCGTTTCATGCTATGATACAGAACCAATTCTCAGCAAAAATCAGAATTTTGAGGTCGGATAATGGAGGGGAATATGTCAATCAAGACTTTGTGAAATACTTCCACAATGCTGGTCTCCTACATGAATTTTCTTGCAGTCAAACACCACAGCAAAATGGTGTAGCTGAACGGAAAAACAGACACATTTTAGAAACTGCTCGTGCACTACTAATTGGAGCAAACGTTCCCCATAGATACTGGGATAAAGCTGTGGTCACAGTTGTGCACCTAATGAACCGGATGCCTTCTAAAGTCTTAGAATTTAAGACTCCGCTGCAAGTCTTGGCCACTCATACTACACTACCATCTATACTAATGTTGCCCCCACGTGTATTTGGATGTGTAGCGTTTGTTCATCTCCACAAGAACCAACGAAACAAGCTGGATGCATGTGCTGATCGATGCATATTTCTGGGATATGGTGCATCAAAGAAGGGCTATTGTTGCTACAATCCAGTAACTAAACGCACATACATCACAATGGATGTAACCTTCTCAGAAGCTGAAAATTATTACTCTCCAGTGTCCACTTCTCAGCTTCAGGGGGAGACATGGACGGAAGAAGAGAAGTGGTGGAGCTGCCCAAATATAGAACCAATACCTGCACTGCCCGAGGATGATGGAACGGGCAACGCAGGAGACGAAGAGATGGGCATACTGCCTATACACGCAGACGAAAAGAGGGATATACGGGCAGTCATCAACGTGGAAAGGGAAGATGACGATGATGCCACGGGTACTCCATCAGAAGACATGGAAACAAAAAGGGCAGCCACGGTTGAGGAAGAGATGGGTGTATCTGTAGACATGGGAGAGGAGAACTTAATTGCAGACTTGGCAGTAGACACCGGGGATAAAGAAGCTGAAATGGAAAGCGAAACTGAACACACATCTAGTAGTCAAACCCCTCTACTTTCTGTACTCGATGATGATCATTCCTCGCCAGAGAATATCCGTGAGGTAAACTCTCTTGCTCCATCCTCCAATCCTGTTTTGAATACTCCTATTGGTTACAAATTGCCTGCCAGGAAAAATAGGGGAAAGCCTCCAGCTAGATACTCCCCTAGCACAGAGGGAAAACAATCGAAGTATCCCATCTCCAACCATGTAACAACTCAAATGCTGACCAAGCCACTTAGAGACTTCACCAATAAGCTGTCAGCTCATCATATCCCGCATGAAATTCAGGAAGCCTTGACTGATCCTAAGTGGGCACGAGCAGTAGAAGAGGAGATGGAAGCACTGATGAAAAATAAAACATGGGCACTTATTCCGCTGCCGAAGGGGAAGAAAACAGTTGGGTGTAGATGGGTCTTCTCTATCAAACACAAAGCGGATGGAACCATTGAGCGGTTTAAAGCAAGACTGGTAGCAAAGGGATATACTCAGACATATGGAGTGGACTATCAGGAGACTTTTTCTCCGGTAGCAAAGTTAAACACTGTTCGAGTGCTGTTATCACTAGCAGCAAATCTAGATTGGCCGCTACACCAATTTGATGTAAAAAATGCTTTCTTGCATGGAGACCTGGAAGAGGAGGTGTATATGGACATCCCACCTGGATATACCTCATCCCCAAATACTGGAATTGTTTGCAAACTACAGAAGGCATTATATGGGCTAAAGCAATCACCTCGTGCGTGGTTTGGGAGATTCAGTATGGCAATGAAGAAATATGGCTTTCAACAAAGCAACTCGGATCATACTCTATTTCTAAAACAACGACAGGGAAAGGTGACTGCATTGATAATCTATGTGGATGACATGATCATTACTGGAGACGATACAGAAGAAATCTTGAAACTACAGGAACAATTGGCTACCGAATTCGAGATGAAGAACTTAGGAGGACTAAAGTATTTCCTTGGGATTGAAGTGGCTAGATCAAACCGAGGCATATTTCTTTCACAAAGGAAATATGTGCTAGACCTACTAACCGAAGTAGGAATGCTTGACTGCAAACCGGCCGACACCCCCATGATTCAAAATCAGAAATTTGGGGACTCTACGGAAAGGGCTTCAACTAATAAGGAAAGGTATCAACGGCTGGTGGGTAAATTAATTTATCTATCACATACTCGCCCTGATATTTGTTATGCAGTAAGCATAGTCAGCAAATTTATGCATTGTCCGAATGAAGAACACATGGATGCTGTAATTAGAATACTACGTTACTTAAAATCAGCTCCTGGAAGAGGCCTTTTATTTTCTAAAAATGGTCATCTAGCGGTTGAAGGATACACAGATGCTGACTGGGCAGGAAGTATATCAGATAGAAAATCTACGTCGGGATACTTCACATTTGTTGGCGGCAACTTAGTCACATGGAGGAGCAAGAAACAAAAGGTAGTTGCCTTGTCAAGTGCAGAAGCCGAGTTTCGAGGAATGGCAAAGGGACTATGCGAATTATTATGGCTCAAGAGGTTATTGTCCGAAATTGGGTTCAGTCCAGAATCAAAGATGAACCTATACTGCGATAATAAAGCTGCCATCGAAATATCTCACAACCCAGTTCAACATGACCGCACAAAACATATCGAGATAGACAGGCATTTCATCAAACAAAATCTCGAAGAAGGGGTGATTAATTTTCCATTCGTGAGGTCAGAAAATCAGCTCGCAGATATCCTTACAAAGGCCGTCTCCAGCAAAATTTTTCAGAATTCACTTGACAAGTTGGGCATCGAAGATATCTTTGCACCAACTTGAGGGGGAGTGTTAGCATTTACTGTCATTGGAGAGATTCTAGGAATTGATTTATTCTACAGTTGTAAATTTCCTAATTATAATAGGAACCTAGAACGTTACAAATTCCTTCTTTGTATATATACTACAATAGTGTAAACGTAAGATAAATTGAATAAAGAATTCACAATTACCAAATTTCCTTCCTTACTTTCAAAAGAGCTCGGCAAAGTACTTGCTTTTAGCAATGGCTGCAAAATTTCTAATACTTGGTTTGTGAAACAGTGGCTCAGAATACCAAATATCAGCTCCAGACCAAGATTATTTGTGTAAGCATCCCTTTTGTTCAATAATTATACTGTTGTGCTTGAGACCACTATAAGGAAGAACAGCCAATTCATCGAAGCCCTCAGTTTGAAGGCAGGTGATAGAAGTGAAATTCACAACTGAGCTCAGCAAAGTTACAGTGCATTCCTCAATAATTAAATATCTGACCGACGGAATAATTGGTAACTCGACCAATTTGGGGCATTTTTCGATCTGTATTTCATGAAGGCAAGTGAAGATTTCCCTTCCACCCATGCTATTTGTTTCCCATTCCTCTAAGTTCATCATTTGACCCAAAGTCAGCCTCTCTAATGATGGAAATGGATTTTGCCTTGAGTGTAGTGAAAGCAACTCGTCCCAGCTAATAAAAAGTCAACCATACATCCGTTGAGCCTTATGGTGTCAGCAGTTTAAGGATGTTTAGCTGATCAAAAATCATTTTTATCCTATGATAGTTTTATTGCTCATAGTCTTGTTTGATTGTTCTCTAAAGTCTAATTTTCTAAGCAATAGTTTGCATTGAGACGAAAATAATAGCTGAAAAGGCAAGAGGTCAAGTAGTTTTCTCCCCAATCTCTTGCATGTGGATTCCTTATTTCCTTTAAAAATTATTTTCAAAGTTTATTTGTTTTTGCATATCAAATGTATTTTCTTTCTTAAATTTGAAGTATTATTTTTAATTTTTAGATATTTTGATTTCAAGATATTTTCCAGCAAAAATTACTTTAAAAAAAATAACTTACTGCAATACCAAACAAAAACCTCACTAATAGTATTAATTATGATTAACCATAATTAAGGAGTACATGTAAATAAAAAGATTCCTCACAAAACTAATGGAAGAAATATATATATTTTTTAAATCATTTAAGAAGACGAATTGAGTATTGAATGACTCATAAGTTGATAGAAAAATGATTAATTGTCGCGGGGAGGGGAGATAGAACCATCCCATTCAAATTATGAGCATGGCTAATAATGTTGAAATCATTTGATGGGTTGACTTAAGATCTAGCCAACCTTATTCTTGGATTAGCCGATTTTTTTTAAAAAAAAACAAAATCTCATAGGTAAACTCAATTTAATATTTTTAAAATAAAATATTATCATTTAAATTTATTGAATTTCAAAAGAGAATCTAGTCACATCTAATGCTACTGCGGTCGAAAAACATAAATATGAATTAATTCTATAAAAAAATTACATCTTCATCAAAACTTTGTATGCCAGCAATTATATTTGCTCGAAACAGGCTATAAATTGTACTGATAGAATCAATATTCTATTAAAAGAAATAGAAAAGGAAGGCTGCATTGAGATTATATATTAAAAAAGTCTCTAATAAGTGTGGCAAAGAGCTTGCGATTTGTACAACAAGTCTCGAGTTCGAGTCAGGACGTGCATTCCTTTTAAGAGTCTAGAACAAGTGAAGTTTTACCTACTCATATGAATCCACAAAATATACTTTCCAAGAAGTGAAGTTTCCTCTCATCCAAAATATATATATATTAAAAAAATATATATTAATGGCCAGCACATTATCTTAACCTAATTACAAAATCCCACTCACCCAGGTTTTGATCATAAAGCATCTTGTAACGTGGGATCTGCAACCTCAAATTAAGTAAATGCTACCACATGAACTTGATGTAAAGAAAGCCACGAAACAATTTATATTATTCCCGGTGGTGCTCAGTGAGTGCACTCAAGCAAGAATGAGATGTAATCCTCCAAAGAGGACAGCAGTGATTAATAAATTAATTGAAATACATAAAAAATAATAATTAATGGTGTCTAAGAGCTATAACGAATATTGTGAGAGGTTACCTCACCATCAAGAAATATATAAATAAAGAAAGCGTAGCCAATAACTTTCATTGCGTGTTTCGATGGAAAATTATTATATATTGAAATATTATTAACACATTAAATTCATCGAGAAATAGCTGCAAAATTCCTGAGGTGGACCGTGGTGACCATCACCGACAGAGGCATGTACACTTAATTCGTTGCTCTCTCTGTGTGTGTATATATATATATATATATATATATATATATATATATATATATATATATATATGCATATAAATGAATTGGTGCGAGATTGAAAGTTCTAATTGATGACCAGAGATTTTTATATATTTTGACCATGTTGACTTATCTTATGAAGGGTGGAGGGTGATATTTCTGATATCTACTTTTTTCTCTGATGAATCATAGGAATTTAGAAACAATTTGAACCAACAATATTGGTTTTAAAAAACCAACAATATTGGTTTTAAAATCATGATATTCCAATTAATTAATTATAAAAAAATGATATCACGAAATTAATTGTCCCTAATTAATATTTCTCCACTTTTTCGATAAATTCCTTCAATTTTGATGCCTTGATCTTCATATTTATTGCTTGATCGATCTCCCCTTGACCTAATCCGATTTGCATGTTTCCAGAACAAAGATTGACTTGGTAAATATTATTTTGGGAGAGTAAATGAAATTCTCCTCTGCCGAGGGAATTATTAAAATAAAATTTCGGATCCAAATTCAACATCATGAGTTGGTTAAAATAAATGTATCAAGAAAAGGGAAATTATTGGATCACCTCCCTGTCAAATATTTCAAGCTCTAGGTTATTTCCTTAATTATTTTCTCCTACGCGTTAGGAATCATGCAACACCAAGTCAACCTGTGGACACACACAGCTTTCCTTAGAATCTTCGACTGGTCCTTGTTTTGGTGATTTTGCCTTTTTCTTTTGCCCTATATAAAGGCGTCAAACCCTAGCAAATCAACCATCATTTTCACTCTTCCCTTCCATGGAAATTTTCTAAAACTCAACCCTCTACCCATTTTACTTCTTCAAAGCTCAACTTGAGTCCATTTGATTGATTCGAGTTTTGTATTTGAAAGGGTTTTCTGCTAGTGCTCAGAAACTCTCTTTACATTAATATCTTGAACTCTTGATTTTGTTCAACTTTCTTGATGGGAAACTACGTTTCCTGCGCATTATCAGACCCGCAAGGGCTCAAGAACTCGTCAGGATCAACAAAAGTAATCCTCCCGACGGGAGAAATCAAGAAAATCCGGCAACCCACGAGAGCAGCGGAGCTCATGTTGGAGGCGCCAAACTTCTTCATAGTCAACTCCAGTTCGCTCAAGATAGGCAGAAGGTTTTGTCCTCTCAGTGCAGATTATGAACTTGGAAAGGCCAGCGTGTATGTAATGTTCCCGATGCATAAAAAGAACTCTGTAGTCACTGCCGGTGACATGGGTGCTTTATTCGTCACTGCCAACTCGGTTATGAATAGAGCAGGGAACATCAGGGTCTTGCCGGAATCGGCGGTAGAGATTTCACAATATATGGAAAGAAATGACACCGATGAAGCGCCGAGGCTGAGTTTGGAGGGAATAGAAGATGTTTCTGCTCATGATCTTATCCATAGGATGTCGTTTTCAAGGTCGAAGAAGCCATTGCTGGAGACCATAGAGGAAGAACCGATTTGTTCAAAGTGATTATTTTTTTTCTGGGGTTTTTTTTTGTTGGAGGCTGAAAAGTTTTGAAATTTGGTGGATTTGTAGGATTATAGGGGGGTGTTTGTATCTCTGGAAAAAATGTATTGTCAAAGTTTTAGGGAGGGAAAACAACTAGGCTGGAAAAAAGTATATCAAATCTTTATTAAAATTAAGAATATAGAAGAAGAAACTTAGATTATGGTTTGTAATGTGTTGGTATATACAAAGACCTATATACTTTAAATATTACTTTGGAAGAAAAAAAGAAATCAAGCCGAAAATGACTGTTTGAAAATATAATTAAGAGTTCTTTTGTATGTGTTTCATGGGAAGATGATCCATGATTCAAGGGAAGAATATTTATATATCGAGCAAAGACTTGGCTATTTTATGAAAGAACATAATATTTTATGAGTTTTTTTAGCGTTTAAAGGGATACTGTATAATTTATTTGTTCTTCAAAACAAAACCAAAAAAATAAAAATAATAAAGAGTTGAATGTTAATATTTTCATCCATGGGATGAGTGCAACCTCGCTACCCCTTCTAGTGGTGGTTCCTCCACTTAAGCTAATATGAACATTTAAGTCAGCTCCAAAATTTAATCCTTATTTCCAAAAAATACAATCTAATATGAACATAAATTGATTTAACACTCTTAATTTGACCCAAAAAAAATGTTTTAGACATCCTTCTTCTTAGATCTATGTGGGTCTTACCCCATAACCAGACCTTTTGTTGTTTGAGAAATCTCCACTATAGTTTAACCAATGATGCCTAATATGTTGCTTCCTCCCATGTGGTTGTTGTTATCAATATTGTTCTTCTTGTTCATCGTTTTTAGAGAAAATTTGTTGCTAAAAAAAATCAAATTAAAAGTTTTGCAATTCAGATTCATTAGGGCTTCTTTTAGTTTCTTCATCTAGGCCTCAACGAGTTTAATAATCAATAGATCATCACACTATATAAATCAATTAGGATTTTCTTAGAGCTTTTGAAGGGAAAGAAGTTTTGAAACCAATTTGAAGTTTTTTAAAAGTTCTAAAAAAACTATAATTAATAATTACCAAATCAAGCAAAATGCACTAGATACATGAAACCCAATAGTCAAGCACAACATCACACGATAAATCAAAAGATTTTGTGCTTGAATTCGGTTCATATTATTGGGACAATAGAGGGGAAAAAATGATATTTGAAAAGGAAATAAATCTTGGCAATTTATTATTTAGTTTAATTTCAGATATAATATATAGAGTAATAATTTAGTTATTTTGTTGGACTCGAAAATTTGGATTCTCAGCTAAAGTTTAGTTAATAAAAAAGAGATAAATTAAAATTGAATAAATTGATCCTTAATAATAATTTATATTAGAAAAAAGTCCACCTCGATCCTTATAGTTTCTGTTTCCCCAAATCACCTCCCGCTCCCTTCATTTCAATACACCCTTTTCCATTCTCCCGCCATTCCCAAATCATAAAACCCTTAATCGAAACCCTGGTATTCAATTTCTTCAACAAAATCATCTCTTTTTGTTCGCTTTCAATTCCAACTAACCCTAAATCAGACCCAAAAAGAAAAAAAAGGAAAAATATAAGACCTAGAACAAGTTTCTCCTTCGATTTTTTTACTTTCCGTTTGCGGTGGTGATTTTAATTGTTGTCCTTCTTTCCCCCCGATTTTGTGTTAATTAGGGTTTTAGATGAAGGTTTTAGAACCTTAGGGTTTGGTTTTGTTTTGATTTGATAGACAGACGATATATAGTGCAGTGAATATTAATTCCCAAGTTTCTCATTCAGGGTTTCACACCATCGGGGTCATTTTAGGTGATGCCTTTTGCTGTATATTTTGACGTGAGGCATGTGTAGAACTTTTTTAGCTGGAAAGGGAGGAAGTGGTGGTTTGTATACTGGGCTTAACTGGCTTTTTTTTTTTTGGTTACTGATACAGTTGTATTGCTGAGGATGGTCTTAGTTTGTGATAAACTGATAATATAAATAAATGCTTCTCAGGTTCATCAAAATTTTATTAGTCTCAATTTGGATTTTGTTATTTCAACATTTAACTTCCAAAGTATGTATCTTTTCACTGACATGTTTCTTGGGAATGGATGGTTTCTCCAGTATTGGGAGGTATTCATGCTTGCATTTATATAAAGCAGCGAAATGATCTTTGTGATCTGCAGTTATGATGCAATAATTTGTATTCAATCCCCAATTGTTTCATTCATGCTTCATCATAGTGTCCTTTTACTTATCTTTCTTGATTGATCATGGTTTTATTTGAAAGAAATATTTTGTTATCATGTAAAGCCAGAGAATTATTCAAACATGATCGTTGAATTTAGTGCTTAGATGTCTGATGTTTCTGAGGTCTGATTGAGAAGATTAACGTTGGATAATAATGCACATCATTACTGAACCAAACGAGAGAGAACTGAGAAAACCCTGGTAAATGAACCAACAGTTCTCGAAGTTCCACTGGTTCCTTTGTTCTTAGATTTACATGATGGAAAAGAACAAACAGAATCTCTCAAAACATTAAAGGAAAGAAAAGGAGCAGCACGGACAGCATCGTTAATTTTGAATTCCTGGTTTATTTCCCTTCCATTTTTCCAGATCAGATAATCCATGTTCGTAAAAATTGAGATACTGTCTCTGCAAAAATAATTTGCTTGATTCTATAAGACAACCCTGTATGATTCTTCCAGTCACGGATGCAAAGCTCAAAGACATTATCCGATAGGTTAGCCACCAATTACAAAATGAAGCCTAACTTTTGACTAGGCCTTTCAGGCTTGCTTTTGATTCTTCGAGAGAGGTTTGAAAGAGAGGTTTCAGCGTAAAAAACACTGTTGTGCATTGTACCCAGATGATTTCCCAGAGAAAGTACACAGTTAGGCAAAAAGTCAGTTCTATCAAATAATAAGGGAGCCTGGTGCAAATCCAGACCTTACAAACATAAACCTGAAGGTGAAAATGAAACATGATTGCTTAACAGGCACCTATCATGCCAAGATTTAAAAAGAGCACAGTACACCACATGGTAGTAATTAAGCAGAAACTATGGATCAATTTTCCGCACCCCTCCACTTTTTCAAACTTGAAGCAAGCAGACGGAAATGAAACGATCTTCAGTTCTCATTTTTACGCCTTTTCTTTGGGAGGACTTTTTGTTTTTGATGGTGCTTTCTCCATGCTTGCAGCATTAACCTCTTTCTGCAGTTAAAACTTTAGTAAAAAACAACTCACACAGCAAATTGAACACAAACATTCACATGACAGTAATACAAACAGACAGTTTATACCCATCTGTTTTTAATCTCTTCCTTTGCCTCTGCCGTCCTTTATTTTTCTTTGTTGGTTTACTCTGTAAGATGAGTTAAGACTAGTTTATCCACAGGAATATCTGATGTTAAATAAGCCAATCCACTCATTTAGTTTCAAGAAGAAGCAACCTGTGCAAGAGCTAAAGTTCGAGCATGCCTCTCAGCATGTGTCTCCTGGTCCATGTTCTCAATTTCCCCATCACTGTTAAGCATTACCTTTAGCCTATTTTCCTTCATTAACTTCTCAGATCGAGCATGTCTCTGCAAACATAAACAAGACTTCACTAATTAATGAAAGGCTACGGCTAAATAGCAGCTTTGAGAGCTCTGATCTCCATGACAAATTAATTTGAAAGCACAAGCAGTTATTGAAAGTTATTTTCATGCCATAAATGTCATGGTAGTAGTTCTTTGACACAGCCAGCAAGATTCAATGTTTCACACTTAAAGTGGTAGCAAATATATATTTTAAAGCAATGACTATTGGACATGGATGCTCTATACCCCATTTTTAAAAAAAAATGAAAATGATAAAATAAGAGAAAAATGAATGAAAAAGATATGATTATGCCATTCAAAATTTATCTAACAGGGGATACAAAAGAGAAGGGTAGGGGGAGAAAAGGGAGCCTGATACATCTACAGTGACATTGGAAAGAATAAAAAGAAAAGAACAAAATAATTTATTTGATTGAATAGCAATATCATATATAAGTTGCCTTGTCAACTGGTACTGCTTCCTTGCATTTGATTCTAAGTAGTTGAATATAGAATTGTAAACACAAAATTCCTTTTCACAACAAAATAGTAATATGCAATGCCTTACCTTAGAGTTAAGATGAGCCCTCATAGTCTCCTCTGTCAAGCAGATAGTTTGAGGGCAGATTCTGCACTTATAAACTGATTTGCACTTTAATATACAATCTTGAATATCACCTGGTACTGCTTCCTTGTTTGCCGTGAAATTAGATTGCTTCTTGCGTATTTTAATGCCAGTAAGGGTTTTTCTGTCATCTTCAGTTTCATTATCTTCATTTACACCATGAAACCATCATGTGAGACATCTCAAAATAACAATCCAAGTTTACACTATGAACAAAAAACAGGCATTTTGAATGCAAATTGTTAATTTTTCCGTTACTAACAATTCAAACAGGATGAATTGGTTAGTAGCCATCCATAGCTACTAAACATCTTAAACTTGAACAAGGGCTCAAAACAACAGAAAAAAGGTTGCACATAGAATCATAGTAAAATGGAAAATTCAAACCCAAAACAATTACCATAGATAGAAAACAAATGCTGGCAGTAATATGACAGTTCCAATTATAAAAAAATACGAGTTATTTGGTCACTTAAAAAAAGCATTGAAGATAATTATCCTCCAGATATGCATGCATATAGCCTTCCTACATAAAAAATATAATACCTCAACACAATAAAACCAAATTCTACCTGATGAATCACCGCCAATCGCATTCGCTGAGCTATCCTCACTCTCATAACCTGAAACATATAAATGAATCATAAAACAAAAGAAGAGCACCAACAAACAACATACTGTTCAAAAGGCAAACCAGTTTACTTGCAAAAAGAATATCTTTTCAAGAAACCAAGAAAATTACTAAGCATACAAATTAAATTATACAATGGAATATAAAACCAAACACAGTTTGCTAGTAATAAACTATCAGAGTGACTACCCAAGATCAATTATTTTCTTAAAGATCAAAGACTTTTCAACTCATATTCACAATCTAAATCATTCCCACCTACCAAATTAAGTAAACCGGATAACTAAAAAAAAACCTGATGATGATAATGAAGCCTCTGACTCAGTGTCCTCTTTTGGTTCAGCAACTGTATCATCTTCCTCTGATTCATTGTTGTCCTCTGGTTCAGAAACTACATCATCCTCTGATTGTACAGAAGCCTCAGCTTCAGAATCTGAAGAAGAGGATGAATCAGAGGAAGCTTCATCTTTCTCTCCATGTTCTGCTTTAAAAAACCTCCTCTTGATCATGTTTTTTTCTAAGTAGCAGGCAGTTATGGTTAATTAAATTGGATAAAAACGAATGGGATTAGAAAATCAGGAGTGTAGAAACAGAGAAAGGAGACTAAGATTCTGAGAGAGAGAGGGATGTAAACTTACATGGAATTGAATGCCAAGCAGGTGACGGCTAGCCTGCGAAGAGACAGGGTTTTGGGTTTAGGAGGTGGAAGTGAGAGAGAGAAAAGTTCGGGTCTGGTAAGAAACCCGGCCCGGTATTGGTCAAAGCCCGTTTTTTAAGACTTTCTTTTTTTTCTTAAATACTATTAAAATATATGTATTAGTAACAACAAAAAAAATGCTAATTATAGATATTAATCTACTTTTTGATAATTTACATCATTTACTGAATATATTATGAATTTATATATATATATATATATATATATATATATATATATATATATATATATATATTATAAAATATCTCTTCTTCTTCCTCTTCTCCTTTTTGTGGTATTTTTTCATCTTCTTATTATTTTAAACCAAATATTAAAAGGATTTAAGAAAATTAAAGACCAGCCACGACATATATTAAATAACTAGATAATTGCCCGCGCGTTGCCGCGGGTATTTTTTTTGTATATAATTTAACATAATTAAATCTACAACGATAAATTTATATGATATAAGTAAATAAAAATTATAGATTAAAAGATTAAATATTTAAAATTTTATGTTGAGTTTGTAACGTAAGCATAGATTACATTTTTTAGAATATAGGTATTGCATCATAAACGACCACAAAAGAGCGCGCACTAACATTAGAAAAAAGAGCAAAATATTTGAATAAGAAAAAAAACAAATTATTGAAATTATTATTCATGAAAGAAACATAAATAAATGAAAGACTAAAAATATCCCAGAAACTTTAACAAAAGATAAAAATTTAAAAAAAAAATTATCATTGCTATTACCGGGAAAAAAAATTATCAAATTATCGAGAAGGAAAAAAAATAACAAAAGAGTAAGAATGACAAATAATTAAATCATTATTATTATTATTATTATTATTATTATTATTATTATTATTATTATTATTATTATTATTATTATTATTATTGTTGTTGTTGGTGGTGGTGGTGGTGGTGGTGTGTTAAATACACTTATATATACATGGACAAAAGCAGAGATTAAAAAAATAAAAGTGTAAGGGCTGAAATGAAAATCAAATATCAAGGGCTTAAATTAAAAAATTAAAAGTCAAAGGGCTGAAATGCAACTTACATTTATTGCCAATTTAAGTCAGAGGACAAAATTGCAAAAATCTGAACTTTTGTACCGAATTGATTGAGTTATATACAGCCAACCCGGAAATTGAAAGTAGAAGGACCGAAGTGCAACTTTGACACTCCGGAGAGAGAGAAACGTGGTCGGCGGCTTTAACCGGCCTCCGCCGCGTACACGGACATCTGGTGGTGACACGCACCACCGCGGGAGGAAGATCACGCGGCGGCGCATCGTTCTGGCCTCCGGTATGCAATTTCCGGCCACCAGAGAAGGCCTCACGCGCCGCCTAACCAGGGCGTGAGGCAAAAAACCGCCTGACGCGTGCGCCTCACGCCCTGACAGACGCCGATTATAAAATTCGAAAAAATATGGACAATTACCGTTCTAACCCTGCACCCAATTCAGTGTTTTTGTCTTATTAGGGGCTAAAACCGTATTTAGCCATTTCAGAAAATAATAAAAAAATAAAAAGTTGCGGCGGACCAGACCGGACTGGGCCGGTCCGACCGCGCGCAATTACGCCGGTGCCCCTCAACCGGATGCCTTATTTTGTCTTATTACCGGGGGTTAAAGCGTTATTACACTGTTCATATCTGAATATTTTAAAAAAAGAAGGAAATCCAAAGGAAAAACCGAGAATAGCCCCGTTTCCCAGCCCCTCTTCGCCGCGCGCCCGAGGGCCAAAACCGGGCGTGCACTGCTCGAGTCCACAGTGAACTGTGAGGGGGAGCTACAGTGGAAATCCCACGCCGTTTGTTTGTTTTGTAATTGTATTTTTATATCAATAATAAATGATGAATCGAGAATAATAAATCTTGGGGTGGGAATAATATTTCTTTTTCTACTTTAAAGAATTGTTTTAAAAAAGGAAAAAAGGCTTCCTATTTCTGTTTTTCCTTTTTTATAATAAATGGGAAAACTTAAAAATCCTTCTGAAAAAATATAAATAAATAAAATCCATGAAAATATATTGTTATTGGTGGTCATACTCAAATACCAAAGAAGTGAAACTCAAAATCAAGGAATTTGACAGGCCTAAAAGGTTGCGGGTACAAATAATAATAATTGTTGATTAAGTTTAATAAATAACTAGCCATGGTACCCGCGCCTCGTCACGGCCAGAACTATATTTTTTTAATGCAAAAAATATTAATTATGTGTAATTTTTTTATTATAATATAAATTTAGATAAAATAATAAATCTGTGCAGAAATCTTGTGAAGTGCAATTTTTTTTTATAAAATATATGAATTTTAAATGAATATAAATTTATCTGTTTGGTAGGTTTCAATTAAATAACCAGTATAAAATTATCATTATCATTAAAAAAAACAAGAAAAATCGGATATCTTAATTATTGAATATATTGTATTAAGATTAATTCATTTTATAATTCAATTAAAATTAAACACAACAAACAAAATATAAATTGTGAAAGAACCTGCATTAATCAAAAAACAAAATAAGTAGTTAATTTTCTATCTCCAAAAAGAAGAAAATATAAATTGAAAATCCATCCCCACGTTACTGTCATTATCATCACTATAAGAGTTAAAATTATTATCAATATTACTGCCTAAATAGTGGAAATCATTAAATTGACCCGAATAATTAAAAAAAAGTAGAATATTTTGTTAAAAAACAATAAAAAATATAATTATTAAAATTATCATTATTATTGTGCAAACAATAAAATCATAAAATCATTCGATCCAAAAATTAGATAAAAATAATAGAAAACCAAAAAAAAAACAAAGAGAAAAATAGAGCAATATTAATTTTAAAATGATCACCAATATAAATTAAAATTTCATAATTGAACTGAATAAAAATAAAATGCCAATAAAAAATAAAATGACAAAAATTCAAAAAAAAAATTCAAAAGTTTAAATGAATGCATATGGACAAAAAATAAACACTCTTCAAGAAAGATAGAAAAAAAAGGAATCAATACTAAATAAAAAATTAAAAGAATAAGTGCCAAAATGAAAATCAATATATATAATTAATTCTAATTAAATGACAAAACTGCAACAAATCAAAACCTTGGAATCGAAAAATAATGAAGAAATTTTTAAAAATAAAATGCAGTGTAACCGACATAGCTTAAAATTTTAGAACAGTACGTATAGAAAATAAAATTACAAAAAAATAAAAATAAAATGTAAAAACACAAATACATAAAATAAGGACATTTTTTTGTCCAAAAAGGAACAAAAACACCAAAAGAATATATAGAATATATGTGTATATATATATATATATATATATATATATAATATTCTATAATAGAATATAATATATTTCTTTTTGTCAATGGCGCAGGAAGTATAAACATGTTTCCCTTTGTCATGGCGTGGGGAAAACACTGTGGATTGCTACAGTGTTTTACCCACGCCTTTTATATTATACGTAATATTAATTTAATATATATATTTTTTTTAAATAGCAAATGATTACTTGCACAAAATGAATGATTCCTATATCTTGCTAATATTTTTTTAAAAATCTTCATAAATTTATTTCATAACAGAGTAAAATTTATATGAAATTTAATAAAATAACATCTAAAATATATTCTTAAGTCTTATAAGAATAATAATGATAAGAAAAAGATCACTCGACAAAATATTAAAGGAGTAACATGAAAAAACAATTTGATTTTTAAAAATAAACAGATCTATAAAAATATTATTTTTAAATTGTCAAATTCACTACTCAAATTATAAAAATAAATGAACTTCCTAAAAATAAAAATAAAAATAAAAATAAAAATAGCAACGAATGAGATAACTCTTTCTCACTAAAGTCACTAATTTAAAATGTTAATGTAAGTGAATTGTTTTTGTTATTATTAATATTGATTTATTTTAATTTTCTTATTTATTATTTAATTTATTTAAAATTAGTTATTTTAATTTTTTTTTCAAATAAAAAAAATATCATTTTAATATATTTTTTAACAAAAAAATATTTTCAAGAAGAATCTCAATCACACTTTCAAACAGATATTTAACTCAAGTTTTAAGAAAATAAAAAGTTATCCTGATCAACTTATACAAATATATATTGATTTTTAGTTTTTTTTTTAAATAATAGTATTTTAATTTTTTTAAATGAAAATTAAATAATTTTAATAAACCAAAATAAACTTGCATTGATATAACTGCTCATCAACCAGGTTACCAGTTTTTTAAACTACGTTTTTTATGATAAAATTTCATTGTAAGAACATGTTTTCAAAATTTTCCATTACCACAAAGAAATGATATATATTCCTTTCTGTGCCCTAGCTTTCCTTGATGTCTAGCCGACACACTTCCCCATTCTCCACCGTCTATCTTGCTCCACTCCACGTTCTTGAAGGTACAGTCCCCACTTCCCATCTTTTGTTCCTGTTTTTTGTAAAAATAAAACGGGTTTTGACTCTCTTTTTTTATATATATAAAAAATCAACCTGATTCTTGGGTTGGCTGCTCGAATCTTTTCACACTGGCTAGCTGACTCAGTTCTTCACCACTTGGATCATCCTATACTTGCATCAGTCCAAGTTCTTGAAGGTACAATCCCTAATCCCTGTCCTTCGTTCTGGTTTTTTGTCGAATTGAAATGGGTTTTGTAGACACCCGAGCACACATTCATCAGTGCTCTTAGGATCTTATGGCCAAACCTCATACAGTAGTCGCACCTCCATTCTCTTGATTGCTAGTGTCAGCTGTATGAAAACTGTATTGAGATTGCTCTTATGAACTACCAATCTGTATCTGTGCTAGGAGAGGGAGGCGAGGGTAGTCAGTACAGTGAGCCCAAATTTGAATGACCCGACTCGGGGACACATTTTTAGATACACAATTCCCTTTCTTTATTTTTGCATGTTCAAGTAAAGCTGCAAGCTTTACAGTAGTTGTCATCTTCAAAATGAATACCACTGTGATGTGGATAAAAAAAATTTGAAGAAAAAAGCTAACACCCTAGATGAGCACAGAAAGTTCGTATCATCAAAATAGAATATCTAAAAATAATAATTTTGGAAGCATGTAACTTCACTGAATTAACTAGTTTGTAAATTGGTCCACAAAATTGAAAAGGGGCTTACTTAATTTTCGCATACCTTTGGATCTTAAGAATAAATACCAATCGATATTGACAAATACCATTAGAATTGAACTTGTGGGTTCTTTATATTATTTTATCCAAATTAATGATTTGATTTATATCATCATTTTGCATATGTTAGAATTCTAGACTGATATCTTATATATATGATAAGTAAAGCCTTGGAACCAATTAAATTGTAAATTAGGAGGAATTTTGGTTCTAGCTTATTCGAAAGACCTGCGTGAACATCTGTTGTGTAGCTTGCATATATAGCATCAGATGAGGGCATATGAGCTACACAATTGGTAGTATAATAGTTAGATACAAGAAAATCAAACAGTCATTTTAGCTTTAGATTACTCATTTGAAAATTTGGGTAATCGGTTGCCAACAAATGATTTCATTGTGTGTGGATATTCATCAAAAGTTAATGGATACATAAACCTGCAAATTTGTAACATAATTCTAAGTTGAAATGACTAAATTAACGTGGTTCTTACAGGCCAGACATGAAAATTAACAAAAATATCAAGAGTAATTCTTATTTTATATGGGGAGAAAATGTCAACATTATAGCATTCAACATATTTGGCTCCATGTTTGTCAATCTAAATGCAAGCTTTAGTCTAAACTGACATCTGCAATTGTAGATCATATTCATGAGATGACATGTGTGATTGATAATGTAATAATTTGTGTTGTATTTGATGTTTAGATGGGGGGGCATAATAACGTTAACACTGGAGATGATATGAGATGGCCTGAAAAAAATGAGGATGCCTTTTTGGCAATTTTATATGAGAGAGTCAAAAAGCATCCAAATGGAACACCTAGTTTTAAGCAAGTGGATTGGAATGAGATAGATGAGGAGTTATTTTCAGTTATTGGGCAAAAATATGGAGCAGATAGATTGCAAGGAAAGTACAACCGCCTAAGATTGAAACATCGTCAGTTTTCTGACTTGATAAGTCATACTGGAGTTACATATAATTCAAGCTCAAATCAAGTGTATGCCACAGAAGAAGTTTGGAAACTGTTTAAGAAGGTACTGGATTATTTTATCATTGTCTTCTAGAAAACCTTAGTAGCCATACTTTTTTTGATTTCACAAACTTAGTTCATGCAATGCATCTAATTTAAATTGCAGAAGCATAAGAACTATATCACATTTAAATCAAAGGGATGCCGCAATTATGAGATGCTTGGTCAAATATTTAATAATTCTTCAGCCCATCATGCATCTACTACTCAATTGCCTCTTAACTCTGATGGAGATCACCAAACTGAGGAACAATTTTTTAGCCGAGGGGTTCAAGTTATTGAAGGGGAAAAATCTTGTGCTGGGAGTTCTAGAGGAAAACGTCCACTCGATGACTATCTAGCTGGCTGCAATTGTGTTAACAAGGAAACTAAGCTTGAAAATTTTGATTTCTGTCTGGAAATTTTGGCATCTTCTCTAAGTGCTAGAGCTGAAAGAGATTTAGCTAAAGCAAAAAAGTATAAAGAAATGTCCAATCAAGCTACAAGTGCTCCATACTCAATCGATGAGTGCATGGATGTACTGGAAAATCTCGATGATGTGTCTGATACTTCTTATATCAAAGCTCTTGAAAAGTTCAAGGACCCGGATTGGAGAATAATGTTTGTGAAAATGTCTCTTATGAGAAAGAAGTCTTGGCTCAAGAGCTTAGAATGAAAACTGTAAGTGGTGTAGAAAATTGGAAAATGTAACATTTGAGTTAGAGTTAGAACAAAAATTTCTGTAATTTTTTTCTTAGAAACTAGTTTTCATGGTACGTGCTTTGTACATGATTCGGGTTGTTTTCCCAGTCTAAATGAGTGAATAATAATTTATAAAGAGCTATTTATCAATAGCCTAGATTATATTTACTTATTTCTTAGAAAAAAAAACTTTTTTCTTATTTAATTAATGACTTCTAAATCATTTATTCTATTAATCTAATTCTTAAAATATGATTATGTACATATAATCCAAAGTAAGAAATTCCCCATCTTTTAAAAATGCCATATATTTAATACTTAATCACTAATAATGATTCCTTGTTAGCAATTTTTTAAAACTATATTATATCTTAAACTATATTTGCTTAAATCAAAATATACAGTTAACAAGTATAGAACATGATCATAATTGTCCTTGTCTGAATTTTTTTTCCTTCTTATCGAAGAAATCTATAAATTATATTATTAAAAAATGACTAAATTTTATATTTATTTTTTAAAAAATAATCTCTCTTCAATTCGAAGTTTCGAACACAAGTAACACTTGCTTGTATGTTTTTTATTCGAGATCTACAAATAAATTAAACTTCAAATCTTTTTTGTTGGATTAATTCTATTAATGGAAGTTGTGTCATTGATCTAAAAAAATCGATTGGGTTATAACAAATGTGGACCAATAAAAAAATCTTGAATTTTCATTTTTTCTACATGAGGACCCATTGAAAAACATATTTATTAATAGGTAATTAGGTATGATGAGAATACAATTAAAATTATGATCCTTTTGGTTTCTTAAGATTTTTAACACTCAATACTTGTATATAAAATAAATGTTTTGAACATTATAAATATATTTTAATTTCACAGGTGCAATTTTTTTACTATTTTTTGGTGTAGTTTTATTTTATTGTTCTATCAAATTTGACCAGAAAAAGATATCCTGGAGAAAAAAGAAACATTTCTTTAATGAACAAGTAATGGGAAATACAATATTGGAGTTTAGTGGATAAGGAATCAATCAAAAATTGCTTCTAAATTTGATATAATTTTCGACTAATCACACAATGTTGTTGAAGTACATAATTATTATTATTTTTTGTTTCAACAATAAGAGGTATCATGGAAAGAGAAATTATTAGATAAATTTAATTTACTATCTAATATCATGTATCAGCTAATAAAGTTTTTTATAAATTGTGAAAAGATTGTGCTTCTGTTTACATCTTTAGTTTTTTAACTTATTCTAAAGTAATTTTTTTATTAATGAATAAGGTTTTATATCCATAATTAAAAATAAAAAAAAATCATAACAATACAAGACTCAATAAAATGAAAAAAAAATGAGCTCTTTTTTTGGCTTATAATCATTATTTTTTTATGTTTGATTTTTTATAATTTCACATAAAAATTGATCTCCAAGATTTTTTTCAATTTGTTAATTCAAGTCACAAATTTAGTGTATTATCATGAATTAACATTGTATTTTTAGCTTTTTTTATCATTCAATATTGCCTAAGAAAATAACAAAAAGCAAATAAAATATTTGTTTTTTTTAATTGAGCTTTTTAATGTTTCTTATCGTATCACAATTATCAAGTTTCAAATATTTTCTTCCAAGAAATTAACAAGAAGGAGCCACCTTAATTTTGAGATTGAAAATGAAACATTGCCTATCACGTGTTTATTTCAATGGTTATGTTATTTAATCATCTAGTAGGTGACCCAGTTGTAATAGCTTATAACTAAAAAGTTTTTTCTCCCTGTAATCTCATATTCGATACTTTTTATAAGTCATTTAAGAGAAAAAAGTTTTTTGGATTGGATTTGATGATGATATAAAATCAATAACTTATATATCTATCTATATATTTATACATAAAAAATATTTAAATATATAGAGTAATGATTAATTAATATGTTATGTCTGAGTTTCTTTTTAATCTAAAAATTTTAGGCTTAAAATAAAAGTTTTAAGTGACTGAAAAAACAATTTTAATATAGAAATCATAGTTTAAAGACCCTCCAATAATAAAGTTAATATTTTTATAAGAAAAATATGAAACAATTTAAGAAAATAAATAACTTAAAAAAGCTTTAAATTTAACAGAATAAAAAATGTTTATATTTTTTAGTTTCTAAGTTGATTAATATTCTGAAATTTATGTATTTTTATCTTAAAAAAATTAAAAAAAGTTATAAAGCTTTTACTTTGATGGTTCAAGATATTTATATCCTTTTAACCTTGTAATTTACATCATTTAATATTATTATTTTTATTTATTTAAAACATGCTTGTTGACTGAATATTATTGTTTTTGCTCTAATTACTTTTTTTAATCTCATTTGTCTGACCCACAGCATGTGAATCACATGACTAATACAGACAAAACAACAATAGATAAACCCGGTTCAGCTGCCTTAGAAATTAAAAAAAAAATACAAATAAAATATTGGTTTGTTTTTTTTTGCTAAAAGCCTAAAACCGATTTAAAACCCGAGAAATCTGAACTCAATTTGGGCCGGGTTTGGGAACCAACTCTGTTGACAAACAGTACCCGATTGCGCACCCCAGCATGAGGCCAACGTATATTAAAACCCCCAAAGCTGACCACAAAACCCCCCGTCCATCAAAATCTCCGCGCCACACAAACGTAAAATGGCGGAGGAACCCGGCACGGCTCCTGGATCCGGCAGCCGGACAGTGAAAGGAATGCGAAGATATGATTAGACGGAGTCTCCGAAGTAAATCTCCAAACCCTTTAATTTCTCCTCATCTCCATAAAGCTCATTAGGGTTCAGGTTTAGGCCTTTTTCCAATATCTAGCTTAGATCAATGGTGGAATCAAATGAGCATTTTGCCACTTTGTCCTGGTACTGTAATTAAGCTGCTTTTGAATATTGTTTGCTGACTTTCCTGTTAATTTTGTTTTGGTCTTTGTAATTTATAGCTCCAATGGTGAGATTTTTGAGGGAGAATTTGGAGAAAGCAGGGTGTGGTGTTAGTGAGAATTTCTTCAAGGCTGTTAACTGTGATAAGAGTATTGCTGGAGGTTATGTTCGTGGAAAAGGGGTAGCAGTGCTCATTCTTTTAATTATTTATTTTTCATGATTTTAATCTTTATTTTCTTTGGGATTTGAAGGCAATTTGATTAATGCTTTGAGTTGTTTCTTTTTATGTTTTCCTTGCTGTCCAGCTTATCATTTTTGGGTGTGTTTTCTCCTTTATCATTCTTAAGTGTTTAGATAGTAGTCTTGACTAACTTCCACTCTTTTTTTCAGATAATGGTGTGTAGTAATCACATGAACATTCAAGATGATGTAAACCAAGTTGTTGCACATGAGTTGATTCATGCTTATGATGACTGTCAGGCTGCAAACTTGGATTGGGCTGATTGCGCGCATCATGCCTGTAGTGAGGTCTGTATCATTGCAAAATCTATCAAGCCTTTTTCTCAAATTGAGTTTCGCATGTTGTCAGTATTGGTTTTTTTAAGGCTTTGAAATCACCATGTATAGATGGAAGTTGGGAGCATATCAAGATGTACCAAGTCTTTTTACAAAATGGAACTACTACTCCCCCCCAGATACTTCAGTCTAAATTTCTTCTTCTCTTGTTTTTGTTTTCAGATTCGTGCTGGACATTTAAGTGGTGATTGTCATTATAAACGGGAGTTGCTGCGGGGTTATATCAAATTAAGAGGTCATGAACAAGTGAGTTGTACATTTCTTTTGAAACTTTACATGTAAACATTTAGTCCTGATGACTGTATTCATGCATCTGCTAGCTAATGACATGAAAATCCAAATCTTTTCTTAGGGTAGTGAATTGAGGGTAGGTGTTTATGCCATGTTTGCAACTGAGGTTTTCTTTTGGCTTTGAAAATCACCTTGTTCAGAGAGAATTTGGAGTCATAATGAAATGTACCACGTGAGAAATTGAGTGCTTCAGGACTGCACATGTTATGCTTTGGAGAATTTGTGATCCTTGCAATTCAGGTGCCTTTTTAAGCAGCTGATAACTTTAATTATTGAGAGGTCCTTCATATTAAGATCTAAAATTCAGCACTAGTTTAGGAAAGAAACAAGCAATTTTTTGAATTAGGTTTCACCTAGAAAAAAAAGCAAGTTTATATTTTTCTAGAAAACAATATATTGTTAGCAGAGAAAGAAAACAATGATGAGCATGGGCTATTCTCCTAAATTAAAGGAGAAGACAAGCAATTTTTATGTTATAAACTTGCTTCAAATATGTATCAACTACAGGAGAATTGATTAACGATTTCCAATATCAAGGTCTTTATCAGAGTGATGACTATCACGAGCTTATTTTATTTAAAAAATAATGACAAAGTGCATTGCTTCCTGAATGCAAATAACAGAAATGAAATCTTATATCATTCACTTGGTTGAACTTGTAATAGGCATGTTTCCATATTAAAGACCTTTCATTCATGGAGCCAGGAAAAATGATGAATGTTTTGTGATTCGTAGGTATGCAGTTTAAGTTTCATCCAAGACATAATGGGAAGTGAGAATTCATTAAAACCTGGAGTGTGAAATGTTCCTCATTATGGAAGTTTGATGACATAGCATCAATCAAATGCTCACATGGACCTCTTGCAGTGCATAATGCCAACAATGACATGTATAACTATATGGTCATGATTGGTGACTAGTATATACTGTTAAAACTTCGTCACTGGATCCCACAGTTTAAGGAGGCAAATGTCTAACAAACAAGAGCTTTAGTTACGTCCCTCAGTTTTGCTTGGTACTTTTTATGATGCCTTTCTTATTCATAAATATCACCAACCAAAAACTTGTTTGTTATTTTGTGATGTCACAATATTAATTAACTTTTTGATGTGAACATGAAGGAATGTGTGAGAAGGAGAGTTATGAAGTCAGTGATCGCCAACCCATATTGCTCAGAAGCAGCTGCAAAGGATGCAATGGAAGCTGTATGGGATGTCTGTTACAATGATACGCGACCCTTTGACAGAGCTCCTTGAAACAATGCACTTGCTTCTCCAATCTACCTGTTGTTGCTCTGAATCTTATATCTAAATGATTTTGGTGATTAAATTGGCCTGCAAAGCATTATGAACTCGATCTTTCTGTTTGGCAAGAATACTCAGATTCTTTCGAAGGCTCTCATTTTTTTTTCTGAGATGCAATGGTACCAATAGGATTTTCCTTTTTAAAATGTCGCAACACGTCCATGGTTGAGTAACCCATCCAAGATTGATTTTCTTCCCAGTTCAGATTAAAAAAATGGAACTAAGGTTTCTTTCCTTTTTAGCTTCAGGTGTTTCAAAACAGCATATGGTCATTTTCACTTGTTACACTGTATGTATTTCTTTTTTCGTATTTGGCTGTGTTAACTTGGCATTGTTGATACATTAGTGATTGACATGAGTGGGTGTGGCTAGTGTATTTCTTCAGAAATGAAGACAAGAAAGGAGGTTATTTCCTTTTGTGGCTGCGATATAGATGCGTAATTTATCATTTAAACAGATTGACTGCTCATGACTCTCTTGCCGCCATATCCTCAGATTTATTGTTCTGTGTGTTTGCCTGCCCCCCTTTTACCAAGTCTTGGGGAGAGCTCGTGGCATATGGTGTGAGAGGCTTAACTCGATTGGATGACATGATGGGCCTCACTCTTCTTCCCCAACATCTAGCATTCTGTTAGCTCTACTTCCTTCGTTTTCTTAAATTCTGTGTACATTATGTGGATAGAAGCTTTTTTCTGAGGATAGTTTATGATGATAGAAGTGTTGAGCTTATAGGAAATACGTTTGATGTAAGTGTTAAAATTTGCTATGAATAAAGTGCTAAATTTACAGTGCTTGCTCATCTGAATCCTAATGTTGTTTGCACTGAACTTAGAGTAGATGAATATGGAAACAGAGAGGGTAATATTGACAATATGGGTGGTCATGGTGTTGAGCCCGAGGGAGGAGTTGATGAAGACGATGGGGAAGGGTACTGGTTTGACAAAAAACAATGGTGTCCGAAGAGAAATTTAGTTTCGGTTAGGTCGAGGATACTATTATTGTTGAATTAAAAATACAAAATAAAAAAATGTTAGATTGTTGATGTCGTTGTTGTAGGAAATATTATATACAAGTGAATCTCTCTGATTGATGAATAAAAAAATAACATTTTATATCATTTGATCAATCGAATACAATAAATTTTTTAATACTTTGACAATATTTTTTTATATTTTTTCTTGAGTGTAGTTGTGGTTATTATAATCATGAGTTCTTATGTCATTCCAATTATGTTTCAGTAGAAACAATAATAAAAATAATAATACATCTCAAGTTCTTCAACCAATGTTTTTATAATTTTATATCATTTTTTTTCTATTTAATAACAATAAAACTTAATAGTGCGAGGTAAACTTTGCTTGAGAATGAAGTTGTAAGACACAAGGGATCAAGCTTTGAAAGATTTTTCAGTATTCCACATGACCATGCCAGTAGTTCAACGTACTAAGATTCAATGACCATGCAAAAGAATTGAAACTTGGGAACATGGTTAGTTCTGTGATTCTTGAGTGCGAAGAAGATAACAATTTGCTCCAGCAAAAAATGGGAGTGGTTCATACAACTAATGATGGAATATCTCAACTTCATTAGAGGAATTAGATATGGATGGACAATATTTACATCAGATGGGAAAGGCAAACCCTAAAGCAACTTTTCAGGTGACTGACTAATGAGGGTTTTGCTCAGACAAAATTTACAGGTGATCAGTTTGGGACAAAAATATGGGCGAAGATAGAGGGCAACAAACAGTTAATGAGAGGATTCATGGTACCGGAGATATAGGCTATGAAGTTGACAGAGGTGATGACAGATTGGTGTAGGCGGATTTGAAGAGTCCGATTGTTCGAAATAGTTGGTGTAGATCTTTCTCCGGCGAATCTTGTAGAGTATATTTGTTTATGGCCTAGTGGGATAAAGTACTGATTCATGCCAGATCAACAACTACTCGATATAAAAAAATCTAATTTTCGATCTGATAGTTTAATTAATATTAAATTTTATTAGATTATTTTACAGTTTCAGTTCTATAGGAAGCTTTGTTGGCTATATAGTTCTCGTAAACCCTTAAATTAGCCTCTAAGATCATGTTTTAGCTAAGTTTTTCTTATTCTAGATTTTCAGCACTATTTTTTATTTTGATTTCTTTTACCCTGTAGAAATTTGATTTTTTACGTTATAAATATCTTAAAAACGTGATAATTATTCAGTAATACAAAGTTTCAAGTGTCAAAACTTTTGTCACAATAATTTTGTCTTTATTTACTTGTTTTCATCCTGCACTTTCGTGGAATTTCTGTGAGCAAGCCTTGTTTGTGATCCAAGGCTGGAGTTTCGAAGCTGGAGATTACGTGCACAAGTCATGCAAGGAAAAATGCGTCTCAATCCACTCAGTAGATATTAATTTACATAATTGGTGTTTCTGTGGAGAAATTTTGGATTAGAACAAAGAAGCCAGCAATTGACCCTTCAGGTGTTGCAATCTTCCCATTGATTTCACAATTATATACTTAATAAAAGGCAGATTTCTTCATAATATCTGTCCTAAAATTAGCCGAATTTCTGGTTTGATATTATGGTAAAAATTATTTTTATTTAGAAATTTATTAAAATAATATTTTATGTTTTTTAAACTTTATTTTTCACATTAGCATATCAAAACATAAAAAATAATATAGAAATAGAAAGCTTGAGTTCTCGTGTCTGCCCCATCTCTGCTTTCCTATCTTTTTCTTGTCTTTTATTCATACAGAATCCACCATTATAATCACTTCTCCTTCCGAGTTTCAGTACAGGGAAGCATAGAGAGAGAAGGATGGATCAGACGTTGCTTCCCAAAGTGCCACTGAGGAGAAGAGATGGGTACTAACATGGGATGCTTTTGTGGAAGAGCTAAGGAGGGTGAGCTGTCTAGCAGCTCCGATGGTGGTGGTGTCTGTGACGCTGTATTTACTCCAGGTTGTGTCAGTGATAATGGCGGGGCACCTCAGTGAGCTGTCACTCTCCGGTGCTTCAATGGCTACCTCTTTCACCAACGTCACTGGCTTCAGTCTCCTGGTAAATTCAGGCCATGCCTCCTCTACTTCTATTCCTTCTATATTCTGCAACTTTTCCTTATCTGATTTATATGGAGAATCTTGCCTCGTACAAGCTCCTTGACAGATAATCTGATTATTTGACTTCCTAAGGTGTTGAGATGATATTGGAACTCGAAAGTCAAACATTCGAGGCTTAATGATAGAGGAACATTCTTCTAGTTTTATCTAAAATTCTTTCCAAATGATTTAACTATTGAATAAATGGATGGATTCCATGAATTTAGAAGGCCAACTTGCACCAAAAAGAGAGAGAGATCAAAGAGTAGAGGGAATCAGAGAAATGAAACACCAAAAACCAGGTAGTCATCATATCCTATGGAGACATGTACGGATTTCTTTGTAGACCGTTGGACTTTGAGTATTGATTTCCATCTCAACCATGGCCTGAAAGCTGGAATCTATTGGGGATTTGAACCAGAATCTATGAAGTATAAACTCAGTTATTTATTTATGTATTAAGTGTTGACTGGGTGTGTAAATGATGTTTACGAAGTTAATATATTTCGAAGTTTTGGATCGAAAATTATCTAAATAGACTCATGGACAAAGATATCAGTCATTAGAAGTGCAAAATGCTGAAAAATACTTATACTAATGATGTCTTAATTCATCTCAAACTCATGTTTGTTAATATTTTCCTTTAAATACCAAGCAGGCTGGATTCTCTGGAGGATTAGAAACTCTTTGCGGGCAAACTTATGGAGCAGGGCAATATAAGAAATTCGGAAGCTACACTTACTGTGCAATCATATCTCTCATTGTAATAAGTATCCCTGTCTCTGTAATTTGGACATTCATGGACAGGTTATTGATAGCAGTAGGCATAGACTCTGAAATCTCAACTGTAGCCTGCAAATATGCGATCTGGCTCGTTCCTGCATTATTTGCCTTCGCTGTTCTTCAACCACTGATTCGCTACTTCCAGACTCAGAGCTTGATTTACCCCATCCTTGTAAGCACCTGTGCAGCACTATGTTTTCATATCCCTCTCTGTTGGGCTCTGGTGTATAAATGGGAGCTGGGAAACATTGGAGGAGCATTGTCCATTGGAGTGTCGTATTGGTTAAATGTTATCTTTCTCGTGCTTTACATGGTGTTCTCTTCATCCTGTGAGAAAACCAGGGGACTCTACTGGGATGATATTTTCTCAAGCATTAACAAGTTCTTTCGCTTCGCTTTCCCTTCTGCTGTAATGATCTGGTAAATTCTACACTCTGTTTCTGATCAGGCTACTGGCTTTTCTGCTCTGAATTCTTATTTAGTTTTGTTCATGTTATTTTCATGTCAACGATCATAGTCTTGAATGGTGGATCTATGAGCTGGTTATACTACTTTCTGGGCTCCTCCCGGATCCAAAGCTTCAAACTTCAGTTCTTTCTATCTGGTAAGTTCTCTTGCTGATATTTTACCAGCACTAAAAAATAAAAAGAAAATGCGTCTGATTGAAATTTCATCTTACGCTGATCAGCCTCGCAACCACAACATTGCACTACTATTTACAATATGGAATTGGTGCCGCTGGAAGGTTTGATTCCCAACTTTTCTCCTAACCAAGCCCTGTAAACGTAAATAAATGATCTACACGCATTACAATAATCACATCTCACCGGCAGCACTCGGATTTCAAACGAGTTAGGCGCCGGAAATCCTCAGGCAGCACAAGGTGTTGTCCAGGTGGTGCTGATCATGTCTCTCGTGGAGGTCGTTACAGTGAGCCTAATTCTCTTCTTCTGCCGTCACATTTTTGGATATGCTTTCAGCAGCGAAAAGAGAGTTGTGGATTATGTTGATGAACTTGCTCCGCTGATGTGCCTCACAATTATCATGGAAGGATTACAGGCCGTGCTTTCTGGTCAGTTTCCCATCACTCCAGATTGAACTGTTTCCTTCCTTACAGAGATTCGTACAAGTAATTTGGACTGAGCTGGAAACTTTTCAGTGCTAATGCCATAAACCCAGAAGAAAACAAAGAAAAAGGGAAGCAACAGAGCAACTTACATTTAGTTTTTGATAAATTGTGGTTGATACTTGTCAATTTTGCACGCAATTTGGAAACAGGGATTGCTAGGGGATGCGGGTGGCAACATATAGGAGCATATATCAACCTCGGAGCATATTATCTCGTCGCAACTCCACTGGCTGTTGTTCTTTGTTTTGTGCTGCATCTTGAAAGCAGAGGACTTTGGATGGGACTACTGATAGGAAAGATTGTTCAAGCCTCGTGTTTTGCTTCCATAACGGCGTTGACAAATTGGCAAAAACAGGTTCTTATGATGCACTTCCCCCTCTTATAAGATTTTTTTTCATTTTCTAATTTCTGTTTGCATTACGGTGTCCTGTGTGATCCCGGTAAAAATTCTGGTTCTGAATTTCTCTTTAAATAATTGAAATTGGCTGTCGTGTCAAATGAAGATCTTTAAGCAATCCCACTAATTTTTATTTCTGCACGCATATGAACAACGCAGGCAACCAAGGCGAAGGAGAGGATTCTTGGGGGATCGCTTTTAGCTGATAATGGATTGGCTTGAATTTCGAAGACAATCAACATAAGAACTAGAAAAAAAAACCATTTACGTCTTTTCCCTTTATTTATATCTCCAGATAAAGCAATTCAATAACCATTTTTGCTTGATGGTTATTTTTCAAGTGTCTTTTCAATCTTCCATAAAGGAATATATCCTGTCTTCCCTGTTCATGCTCAGTTACTTTTGTTATCTAGTGCTCATTGATCATAAAACAATTTGAAGAACAAGGTACCATTATAGCCGCAAGAAAGAAATTGTAATGAAAAAGGTTTAAATTACATGCCGACAAATCGGCTTTTCCTACAAAGTATGGAAACATTTCGTATCCAAAAGCAAGCCGAGAGGCGAGATCAATTCTTGCCAGAGAAGACTTGCATCAATATAGAATAAGAAAGCTGTACAAGGTCAAATTTTACTCAAAAGTCTGTCAAATACGATCATTGTAGATAACCTTAGACAAGGAAGAGGAGGTTTTCTGTGGAGATTCTGACGAATGAGAAAATCAAGTGCCAGATTAAGGGACATTTTACCATAAAATCAACACGCTTGAAACTTTAATGAACAAAATTTCTAACCTAAAATACCTCTAAATTTTTTCAAAAAAAATACAAAATTAAATTCTTCTTCATGTCTTTCTATTTCTGCTTCGATTGCCTCATCCTGGAAATCTGTTTTCGTATAATTATGCTGGCTTCTGAAGCTTGCGTTCTCGTTGCCGCGTTCAAATGGAAGATGGCTGCTCCCATTGCAGCTAAATAACAGAGTTGTTCAAGCATTCTGCACTTGAACATTGCAGGCATCCGAGGCGAGGAAGATGATCATTGAGGGGACATGTTCGACTAATAACGAATTGCCTTGATCAAAATAAAAAAAATCTGACTGAACTTGATGATAAGTTTGAGAAATCAGTGCTATTCCTGGAATCATCTTTTTTTCCGATTCATTATCTACATGTCTTCCATACTAGAACTGGAGATAATTCAACTCCATTAAAGTATAAAATAACGTTCTTGCCACATATATTGCTAGAAACTACATAAGTTGCTAGAAACTTTCTTCGCTATTTATTTTCCTGAGAGCGAGAAGGGTTTGTAGCTTAAAGGTTCGTGCTCTGCTTTTAACAGACACGGGAATTTCAGTGTCAGTGTCATTATCGTTGCGGATGTACAAAATTGTTTTCATTTTTTTTTCTTCTGGATCGAGCTTAGTAACATTGGTAAAAGAAAGTCTTTGAAGCATTCTATTTTCACTGATCATTCACATCTCAGAGCACTGAGGGTATCCTAAGTTGAAAGGCAGCCCAATTAACTCCAATTTAGTGACTAAAACCATGAGAATTGAACAAATTGTAATATATTTCAAGATCTACATAGAAAATACGAATCATTTATTGATCATAGAAGCATATCAATCATAAAAGTACAATATGATAAAAGTAAATAATAAAACTAACAAGAACACACTTGAAAAACTATTATTCTATATACATGTGTGTGTACACACACCTGACACCTCTCCTTCTTGATCCATGAATAGTAGATGGATGGCTTCCTGTTCCTTACCCTCAGTGTAGCCAGCAACCTCTTGCACATCCAAATCCAATACTTTACCCGTCTGTCTTGCACGTAGGCAAGCCAAGAGGACGGAAGGTTACTAGGTTATATAATATATATACGAATGCAGGCTACAGTGTGTGGAATTTTAGTACTTGCTAATAAGGAGGAGGTGGCCTATAGGGATCAAAAAATGGTGGTGGGGGACCGGGAGGTCCCGGGGGTCCAGGAGGTGGAGGAGGACCAGGAGGACCAGGAGGCCCAGGAGGTGGGTGGTGGTGGTGGTTGTTGGGTGGTGGGATGACCAAAGGCTCCTGGCGGAGGCGGTGGTGCATAAGGATCTGGTGGTGGACTGTAAAAGGGCCTTGGCGGTGGTGAAAAAGGATCTGGTGGTGGACCATCAAAGGGTCGAGGTGGAGGAGGTGGTGCAAAAGGATCTGGTGGTGGACCATCAAAGGGTCGACGTGGAGGAGGTGGTGCAAAAGGATCCGGTGGTGGAGGAGGGTGTCTATGGAATGGCATTTTTCTTATTACCTCTAGTAACAAACAGTGGTGCTGAACAATATTAAGAATCGAACTTTATATAGAAGAGCAGAAAAGAAGCGTCAGGATTTCATTTGTTGACTTGTTGTTAGAAAAAGACTGGTAGATATAAGCTGTGTGCAGATTTTCTTAGCCAAGAAGCATCCTCCATTTATTTAAGTTATCTCAAATTGAACCTTCCTGGTTCGTGTTAGGATTTACGTGGCATCGATTACTTCTTCTCACAAGGTAAATTCTCTTTTTCTTCTTCCTTTTTAATAAATTTTTTTTGTTAGCAGCGAGTAAACCTCGTCCTGTAAAGTGTTATTTATAGTTCTAGATAAACTAATTAAAATTTTAATTGTTTTAAACTCTTATAAGAAATGTAAATTTTAATTTGAACTCAAGATTTATTATATAGATCATAAAATTTTTATTATCATGTCACACTCTTTAAAAACTTTTTTTTTAATAATAGATATTTTGGAATCAGTTAATGTATGGATTCTTTTTATAATTCTCTTTTCAAATTATTTCAACGTTCTCATGATATATTTACACTAATTTAATAAGTATTAGTTGGTATGAACTTAGAAAATAAAAAATAGAACATCTTTAATCATCAAACTAATCCTTTAAAGGCTATGCCCACTCGCTTCTAAATGGATGTTTGTTTGGAAAAAAAGAGAATATTTTAAATAAGTTATTTTTTTTTATAGAAAATGAGTTATTTTTCATTATATGAATATATCGTGAATTCATGATCTCTGAGTAAATAGTAATAAAATAAAATTATAATATGGTTTGTGATAATTCATGGTGATGGTGAAAAGTCATGATAAGATAATGATGGAATAAATCATATTCATAATAATTATGACGGTGGTAGGTGGAGGTGAGGTGGTGTAGTTGTGATGAAATAATTTCAACCCATTCAAATAAAATGGGTAGAAAATAACCCGTATGATAAAGTGAATCAAGCCCGTCAAATCTACTACACATGAAAGCCCATACCATGAAAATCCAAACCAGCAAATCCCAACAGCGACACTGTAGATAGAAATTGCAATGGCTTGGGACTCGTACCTCCCTCGTTTTTTTGGTTTTTTATATATAAGACGGATTTATTTTAAAGTTTGTATTAGAGTAAATTCAAGTATAATATTTCTTTTTTAAAAAATATATTTTTTTAATTTTTTTCCATTAAAAATCTTAGTTTTAATACGGTGTAATTGGTACTAGATTTGATCAAGTCAATTAGTTCATGAGTCAACTCGGAATTACTCTAGATATGGCTGAAATACTCGTAAATAAATTTTAAAAAATAATTAATAGGAAATATATATACATACACCCACCTTATTCCTATAGAGTATTTAAGGATATGTTTTTTTATGGAGGAATCAAAGGTTGGCATCTATCTAGAAACCCACTGTTTTACTAAATTCGTAGAACAAAACACATTGTAACTTAGAGAGGGAGTAGATTTGATGTTTACTCCTATCTAAACGTGTTTTTAAAATGCATTTAATATTAAAAGGTTCAAATTTAATTTTTATTTTTAATGTTTTTTAATATTAAAAAACCCGTTTATCAAAAAGCACAATTATATTAATATATATTAAAATAAAGTACACTTTAAAAATAAAATCTTTATTATAATACCACCTAAAAAAAACTTTGAGCAGCAATTGGAGCCTTCTTTCTCTCTTGACTATCTCACGCGGTCGGGTAATGAAGAGACACGGTAATGGCGGCGATGGTGATTTTTCGAGCTCTGTTAAATTTCGTCTTCAACAGTAATTAGGTATCTTGGGTTTTAACAAGGATGATGGGACATTAGTAATTGCATATATGATGGGATATGAAAAGTTTATATAGTTATTAATTTTAGAATTTTTAGAATTAATCAAAATATATATAGAATAATATAGATATACATGTAAAAAAAGATGATGGGACATTAGGAAACCTCTGCCTTGCATAGTCGAATTTAGTAAATTGTTTTCATCATACATAGAAAATAAAAAATAAAAACTATAGGATAATATGATAAGATATAAGAGTTTTTTTTTATAAAGTTAAGATGTAAGAATTTATTGTGATGATTGTTATTATTGTTATTGTTGCTCCCTACGAGTGTTATGAAACTTTAAAACTAGCTAAGATAAAAGGGAAAAAAGCTAATTAATTTGTATCGAAAATTTATACATGTGTGGTTTTTTTCCAAAAATCGAATTATGTTTTAATAACTAAATTGAAGTAATATATACATACACGCTCACTCCACCTAATAATAATAATAAATAAAAAAACTCAAAGAAGTAAATAGTCATGATGTTTCGGTTAGTGTTTTATTTTTTTAATTGATACAAAATATTTAGATTTCAGAGTGTTTTTAGCTGTTTCAGAGTTATACTATTCATGTATATGTATGTACTATATCATATATATATATATATATATATATATATATATATGAAAAAAATTAAAATAATAATTATTTGTGTTGATTAAACCATTTTATCTTTTTATATATTTTCTTATCATCTATTTGAAGAAAAAAAAAGCAACACACACATTCTTTATTATTATTATATTTTACTTAAACAACTACAGATTACACGTGTTTACAAAACACTATAAATTCAAATTCTAACAATAATTTAAATACACAAATTAAATCAAAAAATCATAAAAAAAATAGACCTCTTGCCTACCCATCTCATCTCTCGGGCATATCCCTCAAAACCTCCCAATAATGACACAAAACACTTTTTATTTTGATACACCAACGTCAAGAATCTTCCTGCTAACAACACGGTAGATCTGGGCCAGCACTTCTATGAAAGTATTTTCAACATTCATCGACTCAAGAACAGAAGTCTCCATGAAAAATGTTTTCTCTCTTTCAGCAAAACCCTTGGCATCTTCAGTGGCTACAACACGGAGGTGACGCAAGTCTGCTTTATTTCCTTCAAGCATGATCATATTGTTAGCAAAAACAATGTCGTTTTGTCTCATTTTTTTACTAGTATAATAATTATTTTGGTCATTTCAGCTGAAAACAAAACGAGATTGATAATCCTAGTCATGACATCCAATAAGAAAGAGAAAATAGAAATCATCTAATAGGTGACTCAGTAGTAAGAACTTGGAACTAAGAAGTTTGATTCCGTGTAATCTCAGGTTCGAGCCTTGTGACTATTAATATAATGACCACTAAAGACTTACATGGTTGTTTATAAATTAAGGGGTTTGATTCCGTGTGATCTCGGGTTCGAGCCTTGTGACTGTTAATATAATGACTACTAGAGGCTTACATGGTTGTTAACTTCATGGTAAGTGAGATTAGTCGAGGTGCAGCTAAGCTGACACCCACGCTAATACATATATATATATATATATATATATATATATATATATATATATATATATATATATATATACTCACGACATAATTCAAGTCACTGTAACAAGTGGGATTATCAGATATTGCAAAAAGCACATACATCGACCTAATTTTGGATGCAAGAACTTCATCACGTCAAGAATTCGGTCTCCACTTACATTTCTGGAAGGAATCATCATTTCGTAAATGAATTTGGTCACTGCGCCAAGAATTCTCCACTTAGACACCACATTAAATTCCATTCAAAGATACATAAATTAATTTGGTGGGAAATTGATTCTTCATTCATCAGCTGTAATTTTGGAGATCTTACAACCACTTTAGGCATTCCGAATCAACTAACATGAATATTAAGCAGCCTTTTATATATATAAATGATTGTTGTATCATGGATGTCAAAATCAAATGTTTATCTTTAATTTCTAACCATTTTCTTTCTCTCTCTTAGCAATTTTTCTCACAACTAATTAATTACCTAGTGTGAACAAAATCAAACTAATTGTTTTAACCATTTATATATTACTATACTATTTGGGTTTAAATTAAATACCAATAAAGACTGCTCAAATACGAGATTTAATTATAAGATTGGAGTAAATCACTTGAATTTATATTTATTCGAATTTTTCTCTATTAAAAAACAAGCAGTGGAGAAAGTAAATCATTATCATTGCTTAATTATAACATTATATGTTTTAAAGATGATATATCTAAAAGATGATGGAACATGAGTTTTCGAGAAAATAAAAAAAAATACATAATTAATGTTAACATGAGTTTTCAATGATTATTGAAGTTAATTAGTATTTTAATTGCTTTACTTTATCAGTTTGTTCGGGGGGAAAGTACATGGAAGAATAATTTTATGAATTTTTGACACAAACTTATATTTTATTCTTATTCTTTCTTAGAAATTCAATGTTATTCTTATGACAACTAAAACTCTTTTACCCTAATTCGCTATACTCTCTTTGTCAAGAAATCATTTCATCTAAAAACTTAAATTATTAGGTGAGGGCTCTAGAATATGATTTATACTATTCTCTAACACACATTCCCTCAACTGAAAACTCTTTGGGCTAGAAACTTACATAGACTCACATTACTTTTGTGCTTGATTTTTATCAATATAATGAGATTGTCATATTCGAACTCTTAACTGCTGAGTCAACAAGACTCTGGTACTATATCAGCTAAAAGGTTAAGGCTTAAACTATTAGGTAAAGGTCCAGAATATGATTTATATTATTCTCTAACACTCTTTAATAAAAAAGGTATAATGTTATATAATATTCATTACTTTCTATGCTCTTCTCTGTCCAAATCAACAAATAAATTTTTATTTTCACCCCTTTCTTATTCGGGGAAAGTAAAAAAAATCACCATTCCTTAATTCCCCTCCTATCATTTTTTTTTCCCAAACAAATTGTTACACAAAATTCCTAAAAAACTCGAAAAGCAGGGATCAATCAAGACGCTTAAAGTACATCTCATTAGAAAACATATCTTGATGGTTAATTTTCACTGAATTCGTAAGCAAACAGTAGAGATAATTTTAATTTTTAGTGCCTTATTATGCCTTCTCTCCTTCCCGACAACTGGTGATTGGTGCTGCTGTATGACGCTAGTTAAATCATTTAAAGGGATCTTGAAGTTCGACAATGACCATGAAGAGTGAAAAAATGATACGAGAGATTTGAGTTAAGCAGTCTGTAGCTGATGATTTTGAAAAGGAAAACTAGAGTAAAGATGACATGAAACAGTCCAGGTCTAATAATTAATTTTGAGAATATTTTTTACACCCTTTATCATATGTTTTGCTATAACTTTTGCCACGATTATCAGAATAACAACGTACATCACTTGTAGATTTGATAACAAAAACTTAATTGTGAGATTCTATTTTATTTTATTCTTGGATCAATAATTTTAGGGTCACTTTAATTACTAGAATCAAAGTGATGTTCCACAGTACAAATATCTTTATAGAAATTAGCAAATTTAATGCAGAGAATTGAGATAGAAAAAGAAAAAACTATCTTATTCAATTATGAAAAATTGTATTCTTTCATAAGAGATTATATCCATATTTATATAAATAGAGGAATGATTACTTAACAATTATCTTTTAATAATTTCTCTAGATTCATCCCTTATAGACAAACCAAGTTAAACTCAATAACCAACATCAACTCAGTTCCTTACACGACACATATCGCCTATGCTAGTTGAGGGTTGTTTCAGACAGCAAAACCTATCATTCACAACTTTGTTTCTCTAAGTGTGTGTGTGTCATCATTTGTAAATTAATGGGACTCGATTTTATGTTGGTTTTTATTATGATCTTTGCTTAAATTTGTTTTTGTTTTAGATAGTATTTTTATTTTTTTTTGAATAATTAGAACTTACCAATTCTATTAAAATTTCTAACCCTAGTGATTTAAGCCGGTTTATGGGCTATTTCATAATAAATTGGATTGTTCAGATTTATTTTTTTCTACTTTTGTGAGACTAAGAATTTTAGAATGTTCCTAGCCATGAGTTTCTTCTATATCTGCAGGCAAAATTGTTCATGATATGTATTTCCGATAGCCATTTTCTTCTACAGATTTCCTTTAACTTTCCTTAACTTCAATAAATTCAACCCTAGGTAACTAATTAACATCCACTGATTAAAACTTATAAATAATTTTAAAACACCATACTCGTTGGCTTCAGGTATAGAGGAATGCAAACATACGTATAAATATGTATACCATGTGACAAATCTACCAATTTGAAGTAGCTAGCTAACATAATCCAAAATGGTTGAAAGGTCATAATTGGGACCAACATGCTGGAGAAAGGACAACCGATTAGAATAAAACAATTAACCAGCTCGATGAACATTTTCTTGATTTTGATCATACCATTATTCTATAAATTGTCTGTACATAGTAGTGCATGAATACATAATTACCTGTATATAGCCAAACCCTGGTTTCAAATGAAGAAGCTTGCAACTTGATCATGATGATCAAAATCAACGGCAACAACAAAAAAATGTCAAGTATTGATGAGATTATAGAGATCAATAAGCAAAGGCGGCCGCATCTTTAATCTGCATTGCAGGGAAACCTGCATGCTATACAGCTCCAAATCTTCAGATCATGGTGAAGAAGATGATAAAACGGGTATCAGATTATCAATCCGTGCACTTCCGATGTTGACACCACCACTTGCGCTAGTTCTTGATTTCTGAAAATTAAGCAATGACCGATAAATTATGCATGAGTCATCGTCTGCCCTGGAGCTTGATTATATCTCGAGCAACTAATTGTGTTCCCAGCACAGCAAATGCACCTGCAACAATTTTTAGAGGCAAACATAAAACCACAGGACCACAACTAGCTAGTCTAAGATTTTCTTAGTGTCCTCAGGGAAGAAGATATCAAATTTGTGTTTAATATGAGTGTCCTGCCCTGTAGCTGTTTAAGCAAGAAAACTGCTCCTTCCAAGCATGGAAGAATGGAAGGGGGGGATTCTACTTTATCTAGAATCATAAGGATCAGTATCGTTCCACCTGAAAAAGATATTGATTAGAGGCAGAAACAATCAAATTAACACAACATTTTACTCAGATCCCAACAAGCATTCGGTAAGGAAATCAAACATAAACTCAAGAAAACAAGCTCAAGAGTAAATTTATATGGTAAAACTACTAGGAATTAAACGGGGTAAGGGGCTGAAGGTGATGACAGAAGACTAGAGAGCACAAAGGAGTGAGATGCAGGCTCCATGCATGTCATCATCTGTGCTCTCTCTCTTCTGTCAACAGCATCATATCACCAGTGCCTCCTCACATAATTCAAAACACAAAAATTAAAAAAAAAAATACATGTATCGAATAATAGAGAGGCCTGAGAACAGAGCTTTGGATTATTCCAAAGAATTCATGAGAAACCCTATCATTTTGAGGAGAAGACTGTGGAAGGGATGAGGAGACTGGGGAGAGAGTATGTGTGTATGTTGTTCTTCTTCAAGGTTTTTTGTATATGACATAGTTGATCTCCAACACCTCTATTTATAGGAGAAAACTGTTCCATATTGGCTGTACCCCTGACCAGTTTTTCATGAGATTGGTTGTGCATCTATAAAGAAAAGTGTGCCAACTTGAAACTTTTGATAATTTATCCCGGTTCGCGTTGTCTAGGAATATTACAGTTACGTGTATCGAGCATTAATGTTGGACCGTAGAATTCTCACCTCAATGAAAGAAAACCTAACTTGTTGCTTTTGATTAATGTCGTGGATATATATATATATATATATATATATATATTTCTTTGGATTATTCTAGAGTTCATTCTTGTCCATTTAAAACAAGAAATACAGGGAGACATGATGTTTCTATCCATATTATCTCTATTGTTTTTATGGCAACACAGTAATCAAATGATTGTCTAAATTGGTGTTAAAAATACCTAATTAACTATTGATTCTCAAGTCATAGAGATTTAGGTCATTTTGGTATTATTTACTGTCTCTATTTACTATTTTTTTTTTTCAATTTTTAAGATATGATTGTTATTTTTTTGTACGTTTTTAAAATATAAAAAAAAAAAAAACACTTGAAGACAGTTACTTATTAATATTATTAATTTTCCTCTCTTTTTGTACGTAGCTTATTATAAGCAAAATTCTCATCATTCTAAACATTACTGGCATGAAAAATTGCTATTGTTAATTCTAAGCTTGAGGAGTCATTCGTCAGTAAGGATAATTTCGTTAATAAATATAAGAATCTACATGTATTTTCAATGAAGAGGAGAAGTCCTAGATTAACAAGATGAATTGTAACTGGCTCTTTTTTGTCAAACCCTAGTTTTATTTTTTCTTAGGATGTTGGAATTTTGATATGCTTATCCATCATCTTCTTATTCTTCAGTCCACCTCAATTGATGGGCATTTTAGTGACTCTAACATCCTACAAGTCCCTAATCTAACACGATCGATTAACATGAATGTATGAATGTATTTTCACACCATGGATGCATGACAGTTGTTCTGTTCTTTTCTTCTCCCTGTCCTAACTACTCTAAGCTGATTGGGTCAAAAGAATATGTTGTCAGATCTTAAGGGAATTAGCTGAGTTGTGCATGTCCAGTTAATGTGCATTTCTAACATTTTCTATTAGATTGAGAGAGATGGATTCGAAACAAGCTGGATTGGTGTCAATCGGAAATCAGTTGACAAAGCTGTAACTTATGCTCAGAATTTTATTGTGGAATCTGATTCTTCAGTTGTCGCGGGATGGCTCGACAGTTCTTCTACAAAGCAATGGAAAAGCATGCTGATGGGTTTTTCACCATTCCTATTATCTTTCCTAATTAATCTTCAGTTTGTCCATTTTAATTCTACGTGAAGCTAAATATATATGGTATACTGCTGCTGCTGTGTTAGTTAAACAAGAGGGGAATCTGACTTAATTTGTTGCCTGCAGGCTACTGTCTAAGTTTTATTTTGGTATTCCTCGTGTACTATCCTGTTGTTTCTGCTGCGTGCTCTTTTTTTTTATAACCGAGTGTCCGGTCAATTTACGTACAGTTCAATTAATTCCTTTGATTCACTGAATAACCTGCAAATCCAATAAACAAGTAAAATATCATGGAAATGACAGTCATATATAGAAAGGATCAAACCTGAATGAAAAGGAAAGGAACAGTCCCTTATCTGCTAGGCCACGACTCAAGTGACTGCTGCTTGCTCTTTCATCTTGTGACTGCTGGTGTTTCTGCTGCAACTTGGGCGCCTTTTAATTTATCCAAGTTTTAATTCCAGTTTATTTATCAACTATAGCTGGTCTTATAAGCATGTATATATGTCAACGTAAATATCAAGGGTTACCTAACTATATAATAAGAAATATTTCAAGATATATATATATATATATCCAAATCAAAATCTCCACTGGAAAACAAGCCAATAGATTCATAGAATCACCTTGAAGGACAAAAGAAGCCGCCAAGGAGAGAGGGTTACTGCAAACTGAGATTTACCAGCAGAAACAAAACAAAAACTACCATGCATGTACGAATAATTAACCCTGGTGCTGGCGAGGATCAGCATAAATTAATTGGCAACATTTGACTTCGATGAACTTATGTTAGATCCATGTGAGTGAGTGTGGCAGTCAAAATTAGTCACTGCGCAAACATGCAAGTTGACGAGAAGAAAACAGAAAGGTGGCCAATCCCGCATCACTAAAATCTTATCCTACTTTTTTTTTCCCCGTCATCATCTCTTTTGCTGCTGGAACATGGGGCGGTGACGACTACAATCTTTCCACCTGTCATCCCCCCCACAACCTCCTTTTCTCCCTCGAGTCGACTTCAGCTCATCTTCACCATAAATCTCTCCAATGTCCACACCATGTTGTTATCGACCAGTTCAATCAAAGATATTTTGGTCATCAATTCCCATAATTGAAGGTATCAAGTTTTTCGATCCTAATTTTGAGGCTTTGGCACTGGCAGAATATTTATTTTAGAACTTGTTGTTTCGAAATATGAAGAGACACTCGGAAATTAATAAATTCTATCCGTGGTTGATTTATTTAAGATCGAAGAGACTCGAAATATTTAAGATCGCATAAATACTT
>CM055442.1:11415206-11491882 GCA_029228465.1 Salix viminalis
ACGTGCTGTCTCTGATTTTCCTCCAATAGATGGAGATCGACGGGAGCCAATTCTTGGACGCAATCCTTTTTGGGACCCTAATCTTTTCCAGACAGGATTACGTGCTTTCCCTATTTGGGCAGGAAAGCCGAGCAGATACATCTAGTACAACACCCTCATCATTTGAAAGGCTTAATTTTCTATCAAGAACTTGTTTAGTCGACATCAAAGATCGTAATGAAAAATGAAGGGATAAAAATAGTAGAATGTGTGCGTGGCAGTCACAGAAATCATCTTTAATCACATATTAAGGAGTAATTAGCAACAATCTGTCGTGTTCCTTTCATTATAAACAGTTTTTTTTAAAAAAAATGTAGGGTTAGAGCAAATCATGCGTGTAGTAATTAATAATTACCTTATCGCCGATTTTGTGCTTCAAAAGAGGAGTGGAGAATTTTTGATGAGAGTTAATTGGAAAGCATAATTTTGGTATTGATTTTATTATTTTATTCCGCTTCTTTTGACCAGACAAATAAAGATGTGCACATCCTCTCCTTTTTTGACCTCTTTACGTTTGCATGTTATGAGCACTTAGCAAGCTGTTCCAGTGGAGGGACCTTCTCCGATCCCTCTGCACATCATTCATTCTCTGGTCAGGACTTGGAAATTTCAAGAAGTTTGTGGTTTTAAAATATAAATAATGCCTGCGAGTATCGATGTTAAGTGAAAATATTTCCCTCAACAAAGATGTTTTTACTATGATCGATTCAACATCTAATGAAAAAAAAGGGCATGTTTTGGTTATATTTCGTCTTTTCAACAAGTTTAGTAATAAATACAATGGCCTTATTGATCTGATCATAGCTAGAGAGAAGAACCTATGATTAGCTTTATTTTTATAGCTCTATAATGTATAAATTTATGAACATACCTATTATCTGGATATACCAAGAAAGATGTACGGTCTAATGAGGCTACTACGAAATATTTACTCATGGGTGGGGCAAGCTCTTCTATTCTGGTTCATGGTTTCTCTTGGCTATATGGTTCGTCCGGGGGAGAGATCGAGCTTCAAGAAATAGTGAATTTTAGGTTTGAGCTTTCCCCAATCCATTTTTCATTAATGGACTCTTGGCATGTACAAATGAGTGTGTATCCCTAGAGTTTGGGGACTCTCTCTCTCTCTCCACTCTCAAATTAGAAATTTAAAAAAAAAAAAATTGTGAGCTAAAAGTGACTTTTATGAGATTTAAAAAATTGGAGGGACACAATATTTATAGGTTGAAAAGTATGAAAAACTACAATGAACATTGCTTCTAAATTTTTTCTTTAAAAACACCACTCATTTCCTTTGTTTTCTCCATTCTAGTCTCTTATCTTTTAATATCATCTTTTCATAACAAATTAGCCTAAATTTCTTTAAATTTTTTTTTCAAAAAAAAATTTAAAACACAGGGTCAAACATAACTTTTACAAAAAAAAAGTTTAAGCTCGTCTAGTGCCTCATGAATATGATCATTTTTATCTTTATATAATATATTTTTAAATAAAAAATATTATAAAACAATCATCACTATAATCATAACATGAAGTAATATTTATAATTATAATTCTAAATAAGATTTATATATAATAGAAAGCAGACTTAAATGTCATGGATATCATAAGAGAGTATATTAATAGTTATTTTTTAAAATATTTTTTATTTAGAAATATATTAAAATAATATTTTTTTTTAAGAATATATTTTAATATCAGTATATTTAAATAATCTAAAAAATGTTATTCTTTTTCTAAAAAAAATGAAATGTAACTGAAACGCCGTTTAAAACTGCTCCAGCCCGTCATGGTTGCATAAAAATGCACTGCCTATGCAAAGATTAAAGGAAGAAAAACCTTAAATAATGCATTTAATGTATTGATATTCAAGAACAATATGTATTCAATGCACGAATAAACAGTGGAGATAGAAGAGAATAAGCAGCAGATAAAGCAGCATGAGGTTTGACTTTCTTTCAGCTAAAACCACTCAACTAGCTCCTTTTTAAGGTCAAGTCAACAGATAAGGGAGAGGAAACACAGAGAGAATGCAGAAGTGACACAACGGGGAAGACAAACCTGCTGAGAGAGGGATTATGCAGCAGTTCTTCTCCTACCTTTTCTTCAACCATGCACAAACCAGATGAAGAAAGACATGAGCTGTATCGCACTGTAAAGAACTTACACGGCTGTAATTATTTGCCTCGGTGTGTTTGTGGTTTTCTTGAAAGACTGTGTGATGATCGAGGAGATAGCTGATCAAGAAAAGTTTTCAAAATATTGAAAAATGGTCTCCCCATCCACGGTCAGATGCAACTTAAAGGTTTGGGGTGGGGGACGATCGAGTTGAATGGGGCTTACCTAGCTACAGTGCAATTCCAGATTATTATGGAAACAAGAGCTGAACCCGATGTAGCCGGCTGCTCTCAGCTACAGTCGACGCCATTATCTTATCGGCTGATCTCAGCTACAGTCCACGCCATTATCTTATTAATGGTTTATAGATAATACAGCACCATTATTGCATTTGAAATAATTGCCCACCATCCCTTTCACAGCTTAATTTACTCTGTGGAAACATGATTAAAAGCTCAAACCCACTGTTGTTGCTGGTTTTTTTAACCTCTCAAAATGACTTCATCATTTGCCGGTGAAGTCTCCAGCTTCGGTTTCTTCACATAGTTGTCAGCACCATTTCGTTTCGACTGAAAAAAACGAGATAAAACAACGTTCATTTCCAGTCGCGGGTTCTTCAGATTGTTTTGCACAATTAAGTTCACAAACTGTGGCATATATGTGCCAGAACAAGTCACCATCCTAGCAATCTTTCCTGTTTTCTTTGAAGTTTATTGGTCCCGTGGAAGATTAAACAATAAACTAAACCTCGAGCGTTCTTTTCTATAGCTTAATTCACGGTGAAATGTGTCTTATTTTACAGTAAAATGATCATTTAAATAGGTTTGGCTCAAGTATAGAGTGGTGGTTTTTCATGGTACTGAAGCTTTGTTTGAGAGTGTATGCTATCTTTGTATATTCTTATACACTAAATATATATCACGAGGAAACAAATAAAAATTTAAAGAATTCCATTTGAACTTTTATTTTAGTCAAATCAGAAGCCCAAAAACACATTATAGTCTCTTTATGCTAGTAAATTTTTGTATCATATTGCTCACTAACTATTTGATAAAATGATTGACAATGATTTTTGTTTTGTTTTGTTGTGTAAATTATGATAATTTCTATGTTGTCGCTGTTATATGCATTGTAGAGGCTTATCTAGTTGCAACCCGATAATGTTTTAAAGATTGCTGATGAATAAGTGAAGTAATATAAACAACTAGCGTCTTATCCATGAATTTTTCCAGCCTGATATATCCAACTCACTCGGGTCCAAAAGAATTGAATGAGTTAAATTTTTATGTGTCCAAACTTAACCTTGTCCATGAACACTCCCATTTTTATGTATTCCTCTAGTGAGATTGCTACGAGAAGCTCTAAGTTTGGAATGATCATTACAAAGTTTTGAAATTGGACAGTAGATTTTTATGATATTTGTTGAACATTACAATCATGGATTTTTCAAAATTAGCTTTGAAATTGGATTACAAATGAAGCTATAAATCTTAGACCGATTTAGGGTGTGTTTGATATTGTTTTTGCTTTTGTGGTTGAAGTTTTAAAAAATAGTTTCATGAAAAGCATTTTAGCTGCGATTCAAAATAATTTTTAAAGTGTTTGGTTAAAACAGTGGTTGAGTCTGAGGTTAATGAAAAGCAGTTTCAAGTGTTTGGTTATCAAGTTTTTCATATTGCTTTCAACTTGTGAAATTACTTTAAAGTGTGTGTATCTTTAAATATTTAATAATTATAATAATAAAATATAATTAATAATTCAAGAAAATTAGACACTTGCTTTTATTCTTCCATCAAACTACTTGTAATTTCATCACGAACTATAAATTCATACGTGAAGGCCTCTGCGATCCCGGAACAACATATAATAAAATATCCTTTGAAATAAAATTAGGATTGCGAGGTAAAAAATATATTGTAATCTCCTTCTAATATATTTATTTATATTTTAATTAATTTTTAGATTATTTTAATATTAAAAATATATTTTTTTTATAAGAAAATATAATAAATAATAAACTAAAAAATACTACCAGCCCCCCTACCAGATAAAACACACAAAAAGCAACAATTTGCTACTTTCCGTGAAACTCCGTTTCCACTTGTTTTTAAGATGGAATCCACATGATTTTTTTAACTTATCTATATTAACCAAACACCCAAAATAATAATTTTTTCTACACCGCTAGTCACATCTCACTCCTAAACAGCCTTTTAGTATATTGTCTTGTTAATATTAATAAGGAAAATGATATCTTGATTTTCTTATAAATCAATTAATATTATTTTACTGGTTATTTTAGTCACCCTTCAATCCTTTCCAAGCCGGTTAAATTATGTTAAAATAATTTTTATATGATTTAATTTTAATTTTAAAATAAATAAAATTTAAATTAATAAATTTAAAAGTTAATAAATTAATTACAGTTTAATAACAATATCAATTATTCCATAAAACAAGGTTTGTTCGTTTGTTTGATTTTTTCCCGATATATATTGAAAATCATTAGGAAAAGAAACAATTGCGTAAAAAGAACCTATTTCTTCCACTCCCTCTCATAAGCCCTAGCAAACCCCCTCCTCCCTCCCCATCTTTTATCTGCTTCCTCTTAGCCTCCACCGATCACAGGCCTGCTCTCCGCTGCATCAAAGCAATCTCCCGCCTTAAAAAACAGGTATGGTACTTGGTGCTCTACCCGTCAAAGTTTGCATCTTTTTTATTGCGAAAATAAGTTTGCACCTTTTCCCCTTCTCTCTAGACCTTAAAACGTTTATGGTGTCAGTTAACTCACTGTCACTAGTACTTCAATTTTCGATTTTATAGTACTATTTTTGGTCATGGGTTTTTCATATTCCCCATTTTGCAACACATTTCATTGCATAAGCTGCATGTATAAGTAGACTTGTGCCTATTTGATTTTGACATGAAAAGTAGAAAATCCATTTGTTAGAGCAAGTCCAATAGTAGAAGGCATTTTTAAGAGGCAAATGATAGAAATGGCTCTTTGAAAAGTGTATAAATGACTCTTGTGCTGATTTGGTCTCCAATGGTAAGAGCCATTTTTAAGAGCTATTTTTTTAAAACTTATTTTAAATAAAATTTAATTATTTTGTATATAGTGTAATTATACAATTTATTATACAATTAATATGAGTAAGTTATATAATTAAATAATTGTTTTTGAGAAACCCATCAACAATAAAAATATTATTTTTAATTATATTTAAATTTTAAAAAAATGAGTTTAAATATAATTAAAAGACCCACAATATTTAAAATTTAAAATTTAAGATACTCATATGTTTTTCAAGTAATTTGTATGTTTTTTTATGGTTGTTGTATTTAAAGTTAATCAATATTACTTACTATCTTTGAGTGTTAGAAAAACTTAAAAAAACAAAATGAACACATTAACAAATAACCAATAAGTTCAAACATAATTAATTAAAATATATTCCATTACAAATAATTCAGTTAAATTATCTATTTATGAATAAATGCACAACATTTCTAAACATAAAATTTACACAGTTTAAACATCTAACAGTAAATTTAAAACATGTAATTAGGCTAATTGATTCAAAAATTCGTAATTTATCAATTTTGCATAATTATTTTTTTATGCTAAATAATATTATTAACTAACCTCTTATTTTTTTATGCTAAATATTATTATTAATTAACCTCTTTTTTTTTTGCTAAATATTATTATTAATTAACCCATCCACACCTGAAATGAATTTAATTATAATTAATAATAATTATTAACATAAAACCCCCCACCCCACCCCACACAAACCCTACCTACCTTCACATTTCATGCGCCGCCCCCTCCCTCTCCAGCCCCTCTCCCTCGCCAGACCCCTGCCTCCCTCCCTCATCATCTTCATCAATGAAGTCGTCCCGCTGCACATCCCTTTGAATTCCAAGCCTTTCTTCTCTTTCAATACCTCCTTTTCCTTTCCTTTTCTTGAATTGAAATTCCCTTTCGTTTCTTTTTTTCCTCATTTTCTCACTAACCAAAGACAAAGAGTGTTCATGGACCCTGACGTGATTGAAATCCCACCTCCTCCAGCTCCGATTGTTTCTCGCTCTCACAGTACTGAGCATCAAAAAAACAAACAGGTTCTTGTAAAACAAATTCTTGGAAGTCAAGTGAGTACATTTTAGATGAATAATCTGTGAATGGGTTGTGATTTTGTGGTTTTCGTTGTTGATTGATTGTTGTTGTTGTTGTATTTTAATATATTTTGCAATGCAACGGTAATTTCTTGAATCCCAACGGCTCTTTTTTGATTTGGCTCTCCATCCTCCCACCTGTGGGAATGCCTTCTCGGCTAAAGAAGAGGCAAAATGCCTCTCGGGATGACTCTTCCGTTGGAGTGCAGAAATTGAACAAAAATAGCCATATTTTTAAATATTTGGCTTTGGCTCTCGGGATGCCTCTCCCGTTGGACTTGCCCTTACGTCGGTAATTTGCATTAAAAGATGAAAGCTTTGAGCTCGAACTTGGTAAATTTGGACAAATACAAGTGTAGTTGGTTCTGTTGTTTGAAATTCGATTTGCTTTTTGTAGTACAATGCGATTGTTTTATAATATCATGAATTGATCTATGTCTTGTTGAATGTGTATAGGTTACACTGTGAAGAGATTGTACAAAATAACCGTGCTTGCTGTCGAAGTTTTTGGAGGGTTTTAGCTATTGGCATTGAGTATTTGTAAAAGGATTGGAAAAAGAGAGGGGAAATGGAAATAGACTTGGGGAAAGTTCCGTTTACTATGGATTTCCATCCTTCGGATAATCTAGTGACTGCTGGCTTGATCACTGGCGACCTCCACCTGTTAGTATATTCTTCTTTTATCTCTGGTTTTTTCTAGAAATTGTTTCCTGTATGTGCTTAGTTTAATCACTTGAACTCTCTTGTTATAGATACCGTTTCAATGCTGATTCCTCACCACAAAGGTACTATAATGCAGAGAAAAAAATTGTCTTCCTTTTTTTTCTGAATGTTTTGTAACCTTGTATTCTAACTAACTCACGCAATGCAAATTCCAATCAGATTGTTGGAAATTCACGCACATAGTGAGTCGTGCAGGGCTGCTAGATTCATCAATGATGGACAAGGTACTGCCTTTTGATTTTCACTTTATGATTTGCCAATATTCATTTGTCATCCTTTCAAACTGTACTGGTTGCCGCTATCTTCTTTGCACTTTTAACTGTACTGTCTTATGTTGGGTTCAGCAATTATCACGGGTTCTAGTGATCGCTCCATTCTGGCAACAGATTTAGAAACTGGATCACCTATTGCTCGTCTTGAAAATGCTCATGAGTAGGTTTCTACTTAATTTTTTATAGCGTCTTCTAAAGGGTGATGAAATGGATTTAGGGCCATTTCTCTTAAAAGTTACCTTTAACTTTTTAGATCTTATTCTCATTTGACAATCATATTCTTGCACAGGGATGCCATCTTCAGTTTGATAAACCTCACAGAGTCAACCGTTGCATCTGGGGATGATCAAGGATGTGTTAAGGTGACTATATTTCATTTCTCTTTGTGTCTATTTGTAAAGGTTAGGTACAAAGCTTTATTTCCTCATGCATTTTAGGCCTCCCGCCCCCCCCAATTGTGGCCTCTGTACCTATTTGAATCATGCCCACAGAATACACGCCTCTTGCAATTTGCTGTTTCCTATTCATTCTATTCGCTTAAATTTTGATGATTTTGTCAAAACATAATTGTAACCTTTAGATTTTTTGCATAACCTTTTGCACAGCATGTGCTTCAATTCATTCCATGATCTGCAATTTTACATCTTTCCTTGCAAATCCTTCATTTGATTCTAAGAAGTCATTTGCTCTTCTTTGCAGGTATGGGATACCAGGCAACGCTCTTGTTGCAATTCTTTTAATGTCCATGAAGACTATGTTTCGGATATGACTTTTGCATCTGATTCCATGAAACTGCTATCAACAAGGTATTTAAGACTGTTATGACTTGTTTTATCTCTCTTTGAATACTGTAAACATGTCTCCATTATATTTACTTTGCATTAGGAAGATGAGAGGATTGAGGCATTGTTATGAATAACATATGGAGCTGTGAGGAGCTTTTTGTTTTTTTTTTCACTATATTGATGTGAGTAGGCTCTTACAAGACCCATGTATTGTTGTTGGGGGTTGTAAGTCAAATAAATTGTGCATTGTGATTGTTTGGTTCATCTTTCACTCCCTTCTAGTTCTTTATCTTAAAGAATGGTTGATTCACATCGGCATATGGTTTCTTATTGCAAAAGTAGAGCATCTCACAGGATTTTGTAATTTTTAGTTTCACATTGTTTGCATTTTCTTTGCGGATACTTTATTATTTCTGTCTTATGTATTCTTTAGTGGAGATGGGACCCTTTCTGTATGCAACCTTCGCACTAATAAAGTAAGTTGGTTCTTTCAGGAAAAAAAATTAGTACCTTTGGGGAAATTCTGCAGAATCATGCAATTTGATTAATTTGTTTTAAATTTATGTCAGATCCAATCCCAGTCTGAATTTTCTGAAGAAGAGCTATTGTCCGTTGTTATTATGAAGGTAAACAATTACATGGTATTTAATTGTTTTTGTGGTTGTGTGCTGCATATGGTTTGTCCACTTGTCTTTCTGTGAGCACATTAGCAAATTGATTTGGCTAATGTATTGCATATTTTTGGCATGATATTGGAATGGGGATAGACTGCTTAAACCCCTCCCATATTCCAATGAAGCACTCATCTCTTGGAGGTGGGGATTCTAAGAAACAAGGCTTAATTAGACTCTAAGAAACAAAACCACGTATCTTACCCTTTAGTAGCATAATGAACTTCACGACTACACAAATAAACGAGTTTCAGAAGGAAATACTTGAAAGCTATTTCTCACAATATATTTGTGCTAAATTCCATTTCTAACTTGTACCCATTTGCTGTCAGAATGGTCGGAAAGTTATATGTGGTTCACAGAATGGAACACTGCTATTGTATTCATGGGGATTTTTCAAGGATTGCAGGTATCCTTTTTGAAACATATGAATACTTGAAAGTTTTAGGACTTGGTGCAAGTCTCCTTTGATGAATGTAGAGTTTCAATTGAATTCTCTCTTTACTCAATATTGATTTCTTGCTTGGTGAAGTGTCCTGAATATTTCTTTTGATTTTCAGTGATCGCTTTACTGCTCTTTCCCCAAACTCTATTGATTCTTTGTTGAAGGTGATTGAGTTTTTATTTTAACTGCTGTTGCTTCAGATGGCTTTTTAATCCAGGAGTTTGCTTAAATGGAACATTTAAATCTTTTGTTTCAGCTTGATGAAGACAGAGTCATTACTGGATCCGAGAATGGACTCATAAGGTGAGGTGTATAAGATAGTAAAGGGACTCGTCCAAATTTTGAATCATGATCACCATTCCTTTTTCTTTTTCATCCCACCTTTCTTGGTTTCAACTTTTCTTTTTTTCCTCACTTTTTGCAGTCTGGTAGGCATATTACCCAGCAGAGTCATCCAACCGCTTGCTGAACATTCAGAATACCCTATTGAGTGTCTAGGTACTGTACATATCTCTTACTCTATAGAAGCTTTATATTAATTATATCTGCTTTGTAAATGATGGAAGTTGTGAATTCGATTGACATGCCATGGTGACTTTTCAACACTGGCTCTAGTTCCACCTCCATTGCTGTTCAACTGTGAACAGGCCTCTATGTTAAATAAAGAGTTTTTGTTAGGTGAGGCTGACTTGTGGGAACCTTGTTTGAAGTGTTTAAATGGACAAATCACTGCATATAGGATCCACTCTTTATAAGTTTTAAGAAGTTGTGCATTGATGCTATACAATAGTAAACTTCCAGCTGAGCTTCTATGTTTCCTTTTCACATAACCTAATCCATGGAGATCTACTTTTTCCGATTCTTCTCTTTGCCTCTCATGCTAATTGAAGTTTAATTTTCATTGACATCATACGCTGTTGATTATTATACTCATGAAACAAATTGCTTAAAGGTGTGAAATTAACAATCATTATTCTTATCTTTCAAGAGTGCCATGTAATCCAACAAGAATTTTGTTTTGAAATCCCTTTTACTGCCCCAAGATTTTGAGAAGGTACTGAGAGAGTTTGTTTAAGATGAAACAAAGAAAAGTGATTTTTGTGAATTGTTGGTTATGCACACAACTGTTTGCTTCGAAGGTAAAATTGTTTCATTACTTAAGAGACAGAAAGCAAAAAGGAAAAAAGTACTCCATAAGATGAGTTTAAGTGGAAAGGTACTGCATAAGAGCACACACTGTAAAAGTGGAGGGCTTATTGCTTTGTGATCTCAATAAAAGATTTTCTAATATAAAGGAGTGAATCTCACATAAATTGATTTGCTCGCAACACTTGGGTTAACTAAGTTGGCCAGGGGTCTGGCTCACCTGATAAAAACTTGCTAATGTGTATATTGTCTCACTATAGTTTGAGGCTCATTTGAGAGTCACTAGCAGTGCCATCTTGTCCAATTTGAGTATTAATTGTCTTAAGAGCTGGATTTGTGTTTTTAGATTGCCAAAACAAGCTTGCTGAGTTTGATTTTATTTGGATTATGCAGCCTTTTCTCATGACAGAAAGTATCTTGGCAGCATATCACACGATCAAGTGTTGAAGGTGGATCTCTCTCTCTCTCTCTCTCTCTCTGCCTCTCTCACTCTCACTCTCTATCTTTCTCCGCATACAAATTATAAACAAACATGTCTTTAAACATATGCATGCACATCTGCTCACCTATGCACAATTCTGTATGTACCATCCATGCTGCCATTATTGTAATTACATGACGCAACTCCTTGTTTAATTCAGATGTGGGATTTGGATGATTTATTGCAAAATTCTGGAAGTGCTCAGAATGATCAAGCTCCTGTATCAGACAGTGATAGTGATGCAATGAATGTGGATACTAATCCTCCAAAGTCTAGAAAAGGTAAACTGGATTTAATCGGAGAATCATGAATACCATCTTCTTTCCGGAAAACTTTGATAGTTAACATAGTGTCCTGACTACTGGTTGATTACTCCTTTGCGGATATAAAAATGTACCAAACCTATTTTAATGGCATTTGTGAGAGCTCTAAGAAAAATATTTATCTTTATTTAACTGTCATGTAATTAGTTTTTAATTGTGAAATATAATCATCCTCCTCCTTTAAGCACCTGAATTCAATCCTTAACGGCTGCCTGAATTTTCAGCAAGTCCTGACCACTGGTTGATTATTCCTTTGCGGATATAAAAATGTACCAAACCTATTTTAATGGCATTTGTGAGAGCACTAAGAACAATATTTATCCTTATTTAATTATCATGTACCAAACCTATTTAATGCCTTGTATCACAGTCAACTTCATAGACTGCCACCAGTGAATGTGTCGATAAAAAGCATGCTATATGCATCCCTCTTACAAGTGTGGTGCCTTTAGAATCTGGTGTATTTGTTTTTAATTGTCTTATTTTTTGCAGGAGCCAAGAGAAAAAATGAGCATGCAAATGATGCAACAAGCAGCTTTTTTGCAGATCTATAGTTGGGTGGCGGTATTTCTTCTCGCTAATTTGCGGTCTATGTCAATTTTGACATTTCTTTGGGGATATTTTATTTTCTTCTTCCATGGTGGTATGGACGAGTTAGCATATGGTTTCACCAGAGAGATGGGGCAGGGATAATTACTTTGCAGATGCAATGTAGATTTGAGTTTGATACATGTTTATTATTTCCCCCTTTTAAACCAGAGGGGGCTTGCAAGTTTTGCTCGAGATGATTCCTTTTTATACCCATTGGTGCAAAAATGTATAAATTTGTAGGCGCAAGCTCGCTGTTCATTGATGATGGATGGGATAATAGGAAAAAAAAAACATATCTTTCCTAGAAAATAGTTCAGACAGTTTGCATGGATGAACTTTGCTGCATCAGTTCTGCTGCTAGCAATTTTATCCTTTATTGCTCCTTCGCAGAAGATTTTTAATCTTGACGAGTTTGAGTCGGACCCACTGCCAGCCTCATTAGCCAAAACATATGACTAGTTTAAATTAATTGTGTTGGAGCCATCTGTTTTGAAATACCTAATTAACTAGTTAGGTCAACATCATAGAATTAAAAAAAAAAAAAAAAACTATTATTTTAGACAAATAATTTGCTCAAGATTGATTTAATGACGTGGGTTTTTTTTTCAATTTATAACTTAGATATTTTTTTTGTTTAGAAATAGATTAAAATGATATTTTTTTGTTTAGAAATAGATTAAAATGATATTTTTTTTGTTTAGAAATAGATTAAAATGATATTTTTTTTATTGTTTAAAAATTATTTTTGATATTAAATGATATGAAAATTAAAAAAATATATTTTTTATTTAAAAATACTCTTAAAATGTTTCCAAAGAAGCCCTGGGAAGCAAGACAAGCACAAGCAACCAGATCATTCACCCAAAGAAACTCAAATTATCGAAAGAGGATGATAGCTAGGATGGGGCAGATTGCAAAACCTAGAAAACTTTTAACAAAATCCTTGCATTAAAAAGAAGATAAAAGAGGTCTGCTAAACATAGTTCTGATGAGAAAAGTTGGCTGTTTTGAAACAAACCACACAAAGGATTTACCAATCCATTTATTTCATATAATTATAGATAAAGATGGCTGCCACCTGCTGCTAGCTTCATCTCTGCATTGATTTCCATCAATTTGCCCACTGCAAAAAAAAAATTACTTGAAACTATTAAGGTACTTGATTTCCATCAATTTCCATCAATGTGTAAAAGCATGCTGCTGCTATTTAATAATACAAGACAGATAACATGAACTCAGAGAACAGATCACCTTCGAGGAAGATCCGAGAGTGAAATCAGAAGAGGGCATCGGTGGCTTGATCATGAGTTGCCGGGGTTCCTCACGGTGCCGATCCGCCATCACTTCCTAGCAGAGAAAACCGTGCTCAGAATCGCATCATATAGCAGAACATAACCACCATGGTTGCAGAGCTTTTAGGGCACAGAAAAAAAAATTGATCGAACTGTATGACTCACTCCATTAAGGTCGAAGAAAGGAAATGGCGTTTGCATGTTGTGAAGAGATTCCATTTCTTCGGTCGCCACGTCATCTTCCTGATTTACACCCAGCATCTTGAAGGTTAGAACTTCCCTCTCACATAATTGCCCTACTCATCCCTTTGTGCTTAATTTTGAATGCATGCCAAAGTTTTTGTGTTAAAATAGGTTTGATTTAACTTGAACAAGAACTTGAATCGTGATTGAGAGTTTAATTTGTCAAGAAATTACTTTAATTAAAATTACGAAACAAATATTTGATAATTAATTAATAACATCATAAAAGAAATCCCTTTTGTGTTTGGTTTGGGTGTTTCACAATGTATTTCAAAAGTATTTTTGAAAAAAAATTATTTTTATTTTTTATTTTAAATTAAAAAAATTGATATTTTTAAATCATTTTCATGTGTTAATGTAAGAAATGAAAGCACTTTCAAAATCAATATCATCAACACTTCCAAATAGACAATTTATATAATAAAACTTGAATCAAACTCAATATCCGAAAGTTAATAAATCTCATTTATTATAAGCTTAAAATTAACAGAACATTTATTATACAAGCTGAGGAAAAGTAGCTAAATTTCATGTTAAATAATGTACTATATATTAGGTTCAATTTTCCATGGATTTTATTTGACAGATTCATTTTTAATGAATAAATGTATGCGCACTGGGAAGAGCAAGGGGAAATTAAGAAAACTGATCACCTTGTCATGATCACAAAGAACGACACGATTCAAGAAGTTTCGCAGCATGCCCTCTTCCCTTACGGCTCTGGAAATGTGACAGCGTTGCAATGTCCGACGCTTGCAAGCAGTGGTTTGAAGCCATGCTCGAAGAGTGAGCTCCAGGATGAAGAGCTCGCAAGCTTTCGCGAACAAGATGGGAGTTTCTGCACTTATCATCTAGTAGTAATGCCACCCCAAAAACATAACCAACACTGTGAAGATCTTATTTTTATATATCATAGTTGTTTTAACTACCACTTTCCATTTCTGTTTTAATTGATTTGGCTATTTTAATCCATTTTTTATTATATATGTCAATACAGATTTGTTTTACGAAGATCTGATTTAATAACTTATGTATTCTTATACCAAAGAAGTCAAAAGATCATGCCGCATCCCATTAATTTAATTAGCAAGCTACTAATTACAATCTCTTAATAGTTTTCTCGTCTTAAAATCCTTCTATATATATATAATCATCCCTCGGATTGTAGCCATACAAAAAAAATAAAAATGTTTTTTAATAGATAGAAAAGAAAAACAAAGGTAATTAAGTCATCAGCTAATTAAGAAATAAAAAGATATGCAAATTAAACCTTGACTTCTCCGTCCGATTTTATTACTCTTTTGATCCTTGCTAAAGGCAAGAGATGACTGCTCTTGGATGCTGAGTATGAAAACGGCGAGACACCAAATATATATAAATTAATAAACGATAAATAAATAAATAAATTAATTAATTAACATGCATGCACAAAAAGCATTTCGAATCACCAAAAAAATTACCTGTAGAATTGTAAATCTCCAATAATTGTTGGTTCCAAAATTGATCCAAATTCTGCTCACGTCGCTTCGATGAACAGGAAAATATAGAGCGATTAGCATCTAAATATCTATAAAAGTATGAGCTAAACAAAATTAATAAATAAATTATGAAAAAATCCTCACCTCTTTGGTTGTGATCTGGTGATGAGGCAACATGGAAGGATTCATGGGCATGGCCTTTCCATCTTCTTGTGGTGATGGATCCGCTGATGCTTGATCGAATTCTATTGATTGATTCAAATCCATGAGTCCCCCCTCACTTCCTTCTTCATCACTTTGATAGGAAGACACAATCCTTATATAGTGAGATAGAGATGTGCACACATGAAAAAAGACAGTGAACAAAATTGAGTTTAAAGTTAGGATAAACAATGAACATTAATTTTAGGAGTTAATAAACTATATTTTATTTAGTATATATTTCATAATTTATTGATCACGAGGATAAAAACAGAAACGCTTTTTTCTTGTTTTAAAACCGTCGTGGAATAAAAAAATATTTTTACTTGTTGTTGAGATGTATTTTTAGAATATCATTTAATAGCGTGAAACGTGTACTTATAAAAAGTATTTTCTTATCGCATGGTTGACACATGTATTATTTAACTAATTCGTAGTATTTTTTTAAAATTTATAATCAATTATTTATAAATTGATAAATTTGATTGTTTAATAAATAAACATGAGTAAGTTTTTAAATATTTTTATATTATCACTAAATTAATTACTGTAATTTTAAAACATTTTATATTGCACTTAAGTAAAAATCAGGGGGACAAAATGAATTATCTCTTTAAATAGTTGATAGTTAGGATATATGTATCTATCTATCTTAAAATTAATAATTACGACAACATTTTCACTTACGTGTTATTATTAGTAACTTTTTGTGCTATCTTAAACAGTTATTTTTAATTACATGTGTCATGAATATATATATAGAGAGAGTGTAGTATAAAATACATTTTTATGTATTCTTTTATAATATTTAAACCCATTAAATAATAAGTTAAGCTTACCAAAATTACATTTGGCTAAATTTAAATGTTCTTTTGTTTGGTAGTCAATAATGATTTTCGTAAAAGAATCTGATTCTTTGCTCTCAAACCCACCACGACTTCCCACATAGCTTTTAATTCAAGGGCGTTGTCACAGAGTACTGACTTTTAAGACGTTATAAAATAAATTATTTGTCATATTTAATTAGGAGTATGATTTAAAAAAAAAACAATAATCAATCTAACGTGGAAATTAAATTTCAAATTGAGAATTTATAAGTGTGCTTGCTTCTTCTTAGGAGTATATTTTACTTAAAAAAGAGATACCTGATTAGTTTTTTAATATTTGTTTTTATAATACTGATATAATGATATGTTCAAAAAAAGAAGAATAAAAGTTATTTTTAAAAACACCATAAATTATAATACCAAACCCAAAAAAATTGATTAACCAAACTCTCAAAGTGTCACAAAAACTAATGTAGTTGTTGATTGCAAAATGGAGAGAGAGAAAAAGTGAACGCATGCTTGTTTTTAATTTTAAATGTGTTTTTGAAAGAAAAAAAAATTGATTTTTTTCTTTGCTTAAAATTATTTTTTTTAGTATTTTTATAATATTTGATATTTTTTTATTCTTTTCAAAACAAAGTAATATCGATATTAATTTAGTTTTTTTTTTTAAATGAAGCTTTAAAAGCTGAACACATTGAAATGAAATTTAAAACTTAATTTTATTTCAGAGGACAATGAAAATACAGATTACAAAACAAATACATCAAAATATATTTTTTGACTTTCTTTTGTTATTTTTTGTAAATACTTTTAGAAGAGAAGCTCAAAGATTGGTCAGCAACATAGACTAAAACAATCTCCTTTATTGTTGTTCATTTACACAAATATTTCATCTCTTTTGTATTTTGTAATTCACGTATTAGATTACCACATTCTATTATCTAAATATTTTATTTTTTCTTGCATCTACTAATTTTATATTTTGCAAGTTGATCATCAAACCAATAATAATAAAAATAAAAAAACCTTTCTTATCTCCAAATATTATGAAGATATTTGTGATTGCTGGTTTTATAAAATATTGTGATGCAATAATAATTTAATTTCTTGAAGAACAAAAGGTGGAGGAATATTATCAATTTATCATATAATTCGGCCTTTTCTTACGGCCCACAGGTTTAAGTCTCTGTTTTTTGAGCGATCAGCGCACTCCTTTCCCTTTTCCTTGCCTCCTTATTCCTGTCCTCCTCAAAGACCTCGACCTAGCTCCTCTAGGAATGAGAAACGGCAAAGTGTTTTCTGGAAAAACAAAATATAAAATTTTAAGAGTGTACAGATGACAGATAGTGAATAGCGCTCGTGGCCTAATGGATAAGGCGTCTGACTTCTAATCAGACGATTGTGGGTTCGAGTCCCACCGAGCGTGCATTGTTTTTTCCTTAACATATGTTGTATCTTTTTTGCAAGGTTCCATTCATGTAAAATAAACAATAGTATAAGGATAGTTAGATTTTATTATTCTAAGAAAATTGGAAAAATATTCATTGAATGAGATAAAAATCAATCAAAAATAAGGAAGTGGGAATGTGAAGGGGATTGAAACATCCAACGTTTACCGAAAAAAACACATGATATAAAACTAACAAGTTTGAATATTTAAAAAAATTGTTAACTTTGTTTCAAAAAATGAAAACAAGAAAGGCTAAATTTCTAGGATATAAGCAATGAGGGTTGTTGGATCAAAAGATTTAGAAAAAAAAAAAAGTGTCTCTAACCAAACTAAGGGAGAGGGTGATGCCTGCTAGCTAGCTCTGGGTTTTTCTCTCCTCTCCTCTCCTCTCCTCTCCTCTCCTCTCCTATATATTTATTTTTTATTCAGTTCTTGAAACTTCTATGCCTCATCCTATGTATAGTCAATGTCACAACACCAGTACTAAATGCTCTTTTAAGCACTTAACCAGTCCTTTGTATCACTGATACCTTGGGCTAATTATATATAGCTAGAGCCTGATCAATCGTCAATAGTAGAGAGGCATCCCGAACCTAACTGCTATATATGCTCCAATAATATTGTCGTCATGAATATTCTAACGTCAACACACCACCGGCAATGGTGGTTGGTGTGCTGTGGTTACCTCACTTGAGTAAGACAGCATGCAGCTCCAGATTGGCCCAAATAAACAACGTATGTCCGACAAACGTGGAACAATGACATTTTATCCTCTACATATATTTATATATCAACATCCAGATGCATGTATATATTAATTATACTTATAACTATTTTGACAGAGAGAGCAAATAAAAATTTAACCAACAAACTTGAAATGGAAGTTGCGTCGAATACTTGAAAGAATCATCATTACAGAACTTGGAGTTTGGTCTTGGTTTAGGTTGGTGGGTTGGTTGGTTGTTCATAAACCATACCCCCCAGACCCACTTGAAATATTTCCTACAAAAAAAAAAAATCCAATTTCCAATTTTCTCTTTACTTACAGCTTACCCATCGGTCGCCCCCAATTTATCAAATACAATTTGCTATATTTTTCAACTGTTTATTTATTATTATTATTCTATATTGTTTTTCCTTATTATCATGACTCCATATGATGCATGCATATTACTGATTAGGTTTATATACATAACCCCGGCCATTTACTTAGTCTTTACATCATCCCTTCTCGATCAATCAAAGTCCAAATTAATCCATGCATGTTTAGATGATCAACGAGGTCCCGGTAGTAACCTGTCTTGGTCAGTGAGAGAGTGGCGAAAGTGGCACCTGTGTCCATAAGGACAAACCCCTCCAGCGAGAACCATACGGCAAGCTTGAGTCTTGTATCTCGGGTGTCGGATTACTGGACGTAGCTCGCCAATGCCATGAGCAAACTGGCAATTGTTACCATATGGACACGTGCCTGTCTCTTGCCACTTGTTGCACAGCTCTGTCTTCCACATCCCCTGATTAAACACCTCCAATTCCATTCCAGCAGCTATTTCCTCCTCTGATCTCTTCCCCCCTCCTCCTCCTGGCACATACACTCTCTGCTGCATCTGCATACACTAAAGTATATATGCAACCCATTTTTTAATCACTACAGAAAAGACAAAAATGCTAGAAACTTGTCTTCACGGTGCGTGTGGTATTGGAAAAAATGTCCATGCATTACACTTCCAATGATCTTAATTAAATTTCGATTCTAAGAGAATGGAGTGATACTCAAATTTCTTTTCCTAAAAATTAATACTTTTGGAACACAATATTGCACTCAACCAACCGTAATAATCAAAAGACCAAGAGCATAACATGGACGACTTTGATTAACCACTTATTCATCATTGCTCATCTAAAAGTTGCCCAGTTTTAGCTGTAATTCTGCTGCTTATCGATAATAGACTCCATCGTACAGCTTCAGCACAAAATACAAGTGCATTATAATCCAGTGAAATAATTAATATATGTACCTCTTTTTTAATTAATTAAATATTCTGTTGTAAAAAATAACACTGTAATTCTCTCTATTTTTGTCAATAAATCTCTTTTTTCCCTCACAGAAACTATATAGAATTAAATAATATTACCATGACATATTATTATACATCCAATCTGGACCAATAGAGAACCACAGCTCTACGGGAAATATATAGGTAAGCAAATTTAATAGACAAACAGATAATTAGTAATTTTAAACCGTACGAACTGGAGAGAATGGAATTTTAACATCAAACTGATAACTGCCGTTCTATATATACAGCTTCACCGGACGAACCGGACACGGTACCTAACACAAACAATTAATACACACACAGTTCGCGTGCTATGTTGCATCTCAATGGAAACATGAAAGCCAAACAACACTCAGAAAAACATAAAGAAATTCAACTCACCGATCCAGAAACGAGTTGATCGAGTTGACTTGCTACACGAGACCGGCTCGAGTTAGCACTTGCACCATCGCGACCGCCTGCATTGGTGCTCACGTTACCAGGAACCGCTTGACTTACCTTCACATAACCACTAGATCTGACGGAAATACTCTTCGGCAACGTCACCCTCTCTCTCTCCACGTTATTAACATTGTTCCTTCTCTCAATGGCAACATCACGATTGATTCCAAAAGCGCGGGTCTGGTTCTGCATCACGGCGGCCTGAGAAGAGAGACTGATAAGCTTGACGAGCTCACTATTTGCGACTCTAAGATCTGCGTTCTCTTGACGAATCAACTCAAGCTCATTGGTTAGGGTTTGGAGGCGCGAGAGAGAGACATTGTAGTGATCGCAGAGCTCCTGGTACTCGAGAATCAGTCGAGCTTGGCGGAGGCGGTTATCGGTGGCAACCTCATCGGCGGGGGAGGAGGAGGTAGGGGAGGCGGTGGTGGAGGGGGTGAAGGAGAGCGAGTTCGGGAGCAGCCAGGGTTTTCGGCGGGAAAATCGAGAGGTATAGAGAGGTGAAATTGGACGCGAACTGGTCGCGATCGTTTGCTTGGTGGTAGCCAAACGGTGGTGAATGTGCAGCTGCCTGCGTCGGCGCCGGTCTTGAACAAGACGGTGGTGGCTGTGTTACCTCCATTTCTCTCGAGACAGAGAGAAAAAGGAGAGAAACGAATCTCTTAATTTGCAGCCTGTACTTATATAGCAGCAGATGAGTGAATCCGCTGCTTACTAGAGCATGATGGATGAACCCTCAGAACCCTCCTTGGTCGTCCGATTCAAAACATCGAGATCAATCGATCGTTTACAAACACGTGGGTATATCTGGCTGGTTAGAAGCAGGGGGTACTGTCAATGGTGCAAGGAGCACAAAAACAAAATCCTTTTAAAAAAACCACTTTCCCGCCAAGTGGACTGAAAACCGTTAGAGAAACCGCAACAGAAAGAGAATTCAGTTTGAGAGAGAGAGAGAGAATAAGAAAAAGTGTAGAGAGAGAAGGTGACACACACACACACATGGGAGTATGTGTATGTGTGTGTCATATATATATATATATATATATATATATATATATGAGCGAGTGAGATTAATTAGTTAGAGAGAACAGGTTGTTAGGGGGGATGTTGGGGGTAGTGGTGGAGTGGCAAAGAAGGGAAGAATGAAGGCTTGGGATTTAATTGGGTGTGTGTAATCATGGAGATCGATGGGTGGAGGATTAATAAGGGATGGCCGTTTGGGTGTCTATTTAAGTAAGCTTTTTGATAATTGGGTTTTTGTTAGTATAGTTTGCTTGCTTCTTTATCACTTCTTTAACTAACCCATGGCCCCTCTTCTTCCTTTGAACGACAACGATCGTACGCTTGGTTTTATGACTGTCAACTGTCGTTCCTGCTTTCCCACTTCTATAAAAAGAAAACAATAATTTGTATACACATGAAAGAAAATTATTACGAAATTCTATTTTTTTTAAAAATTACAAGGATAATCTATATTTATCTCCGTTTTTTTTTATAGCCAAATTTCATTTTTTTTTATTATTTATTTTGAAAATAGAAGTGTAAATGATCCATCAGTTAACACGATACCGTTCAAATAAATCATCACTGACAATTTTATTTTAACCTCTAAAGTGCTTATATAGTTGTGTGAAAATAACTTATTGACCACTAAAGTGTTAAGGACCAGATTATAGAGATTTAGTAGTCTTCTAGTTTAAAACATTCCTTCTTTTCTAATCAAGTTTTTCCATCTTAAAAGTCTTTTTTTTTAAATAAAAATAAAATGGGCAATTAAAATAAGTATTTGCAAGAAAATCAATAATTTAATTAATAAGTGAGAATCTTTATTTTTTTATAGGCAAAACTCGCATCTTCTTATCAATTTATTCTTCTATAGATGAATACATTTTTTTTGACTAGTAGTATTTTTTTTTTTTAAAAAAAAAGAATAACATAATGGCTTCATAATTTTACTAATTAATTCATGAAAATCGTATAAAAATAGCAATAAAAGAAATTTTATTCTTATTAAATATTTATGTACAATTCTTTTTACAATCATTTACTATCAGGTTAATTTAAATTACTAAAAAAAAATAGTTCAAATATAATCATAAAAGCTCTAATCTCATTTAAAAAATCTATATTTTTTAAATAGCATCATAATAATTAATTTAAATATTCAAAAAAAAAACAAAAGATTTCAAGGCCTAAGAGGCCAAGCCCGCACAAGATTTGGGGCTAACAAATCGAGAGGTGTACATTGGAATATTTGCCAGCTAACAAATCGAGTCCAAGTTTTTTTACTCTCAAATATTTTTTTTTAATTTTATATTGAGTATAAAATATTCTAAAAACCATTAGAGAAGAGAAAAGGTTTAAGGCCTGCCTGCCGGAAGCCCAATTAACAACTTTTGCTATATTAATTATTAGTTGAGTATAAACTAAACGAGAGGTGGTGTTTTACTATATATGTTTATTCTTTCACAGTAACTTGTTAGTCTCATTGTTTATATCCGCTTTTTCCTTATAGGTCCCTAAATATTTCTCCTTTTTTATTTTAATCACTAAACTTAATTTCCTTTCAATTTTATCCTTTCAAGTTATGCTGACATGGTTTTATGTGTTGGTATTTGTTTCCATTTACAGGTTCTTGCATATTTGACGTGTCAAAGAATATATTAGAATTGAATTAAATTTTAATTTTATGAAAAATAATCTTAAGTTATTGTTGAACAAATAATTGAAAAAACAAAGACTAAAATTAATTAAAAAAAAACTAGAGTTGTTTATTCAAAATGCATAAAAAACTTCAATATAGTCCTTTAAGTTTCAAATCATACATTATTTGGTGCTTGCTATTTAATATTTTTATATTGTAATCCATTACTTTATTTTTATCATGTTTTAGTCCGTTAATATTAAGGGAGGAGATAAAAGATGGCCAAAAAAAAGCAGATGAGAGAGAGAGAGAGAGAGTATTTGGCTGGCCACATTCCAAATATATAAAAATGGTTGAAATTGATGTTAATGGGTTAGTCTTAAAAAAGAAGTTCAATACAGATTTTTTTTTTCTTTTCAAAATGGTCTAATTTTGAATCTTTTTATTTGATTTTTTTAACTGATTATAGGATGTTTTAAGCTTGAAAATATTTTTATTGAGATTTATATAAATTTTTTTAATCTCAATACTTGGACCCCAATATAATTACTTAAAACTATTCTAGCATATGACATGATGTCTATTAAAAGTAGATGGCATGCGATCATTTTTTGTTTGTTTTCTTTTTAAAAAAAAACAGGTGCATGAACCTAATCCTTTTGTCTTAAACCATGTGTTAGAATTTTTTTTTGTTAAAAAATATATTAAAATGATGTATTTTTATTTTTAAAAAATTATTTTTAACATCAATACATGAAAATAATTTAAAAACACCAAAAAAAATTAATATAAAAAAAAATCAATTTTCTTAAAAGATATTTTTAAAATAGAGTATCAAACAAGATTTTAATCTTTAATAAGTATCTTCTTCTTCTTCGTTTTTTCTTTTTCTCCTGGTAGTCTTGAAGAGGATGAAGGTAGGATTTACTTTATGGTTCCATGAATTTTGCACAAGTTTCTTTCGAGGAAAACATGGGGGGGGCCGGCTGCAAGAATCTTTTTTTTATTTTTTTTTCCCAAGAGAACCTAACAGTTTATTAAAATAATTCATTGTCTAATCTCCTTTTATTTTTCTCATTTGTTTAAGTTGTATTTGTCTTACCCTTGCTAGGATTTTCGACATAATGTTTGTTATGATTATTTTCTCATGTTCCTTAGTTTGATGCTACACATTATTCAAGTCTTGTTATTTTACATTAATTCTGACTTATCAAATAAGCATAATCGAGATAAAAAAAAAGTCCATAAATCAAACAATACTAGAATATAATTCCTTATTTATATAATAAAATGAAATATAATTTTATATACGACAATTGAAAGACAAAGCGTACTGGCAGCTTCATTAAAAAAATCTATACTAGAATATAATTCCCCAAACATTTTGTTTTTTTGTTTAATATGGGTCCGGAGATTCTTGAGTGGGTATCAATTTCCAGTCAGCTAATTAAACTAATTAAATATAAAAAAAAATCAACTTTCAAAAACATAAGATTTAAAATATTAGGGTATATGAGCTGTTTAATAAATAAAAACAGTATTAAATAATAATACTTCTAAAATGAGTTCAACTCTGCATTATAGTCTCTTTATGAGGATGGCAAGGGAGAAACCTTCAAGAAATTACGAGCACAAGAATCTACACGGCAGATAATTCTCGAGTTGCAAGCAGGTTCTTGTAAATCTCATAAACCAATCTTTCTCTCAAATTCTTCACTAGGGTTAGTAGATTTAACTTGCCTGCCACTCGGAACCCTTTTGTTTCCAAAAACATTTGTTCCATCCACTTCACCAGCCAAACCAAGCATCATGGTAATATAAGCATTCTTGAGCTTGCTCATCAGCTTCAATGGTGAAGCGATATTGCTCTTCAAGATTCTTAACTTGGGCGCTGCTTTCACCCTCCATCCCCTCCGTGGGATACCTCCAAGTCTCGCCACCGTAATTTTCTTTCCGGCACCGTCGAGTCGCTGGTATCGTTTTCTTCTCCAGTATCTCTTCCAAGAACCACCGAATGAGCTCGGAGCTCGTTCCATTTTCAGGTTTTGAGAGAAGGAGAAGGAAGCTGTGGGTTTTCTCTTCTTTTTCCTTATGGGAGGGGCCGGGCTGTGATCTACTCTATGCTCTGGATAGGTGTGGAGAGTGTCATATTTATACAAGGGGTGAAGGTTGGAATATTTGGAAGGTGTTGTCCGGTTAAGAAATTATTAAATTATTTAACCTAGAAAATATTGGTTGAAACTCCATAATATTTGAAAGCATTTTTAAATATTGAAATTTACGCAAACTTATATTATTTTATGCCTAGTTTTTATCAAATATAATAAAAAGTAATGAGATTCAAACTCATGACCGATAAATCAATAAAATTCTAATACTATTTTAAGAACCGTAAAATATAATTTGTATTATTTTATAGTTTAATTGCTTACGTATGAGCTGACAAGGCAACAGCGTCACACCACAAGCCAAATTGAGGACGACGAAAGTAGGTTGTTAGCTCATTAATAAGTTGATTCCTTGACAATTATTAGGCCCACTATTGAAGGTAATACGGTTCGTTTTGACTTTCGATGAAGGCACGAATTGACTATATAGCGCCGGCCAAACTTATAGCTTCGGCAGCATTTATTTATCCCTCTTCGAGTTCTAGCTTCTAACCAAGCTCTAATTTTGAATCAAGATAGCGAGGGCGAGAGATATTATTTAACAATGCAATTAACACCCGTTTATTTTTGCATTAAATTAGTTTTTTCATGAAATTAATAAATATCAAATAAAACTATTTCTTTGTCATCAATAAGAGATTCCACCGACATAATTTCTTTGTAATAATTTAATATTTTTCACTAGACATCTTAGAGTCAACCTGGTATTAACGTCACCGGTTACAGTTAACCGTCTAAGAGACAGCACCGTATTTTTTTTTACGGCATATCTGCGAGCATTTGCAGTAGTTTGATTATTCGAAACGTGTCTCTATTTAAAAATCCTATATTAGAAATGATGTATGTTATTCATTTGTTTTGACAAACATTATTGTAGTGACGACGAGAAACAAGAAGGGAGTAAACTCTCCAAAAACACTCAACGAGACTTTAACCATGTTTAGAAATGAAAAGAGGGTGCTCCCCAATAACCACTGAGCTACAACCACTGCTAGTGACAGTGCCATATTTAGTCCATAGAGTGGCGTCACAGAGACTATCAATCATGATAATAAAATATTTGTGATTTATATAATAGATTTTAAGTTTGAATCAATATTTTTTGTAATAATATAAATATAATTAAAGTTTTACTCGTTCATTTGATATTAACATCATAGATTATAATTAACCATCTCGGGACAATGCAATATTTAGTTTCTAGAGGGGTGTATGTGTGATGACAGAGAAACTTACGATCTACACAACAAGTCTCAAGTTCGAATTAGATATTCACTCTTTATAAAAACCTGGAATAGCTAATGTTTTGCTTAATTACCTAAATTTACAAAATATATTTTCCAAATGTGAGATTTTCTAGCCTTCAAAAACAACAACCAATATTTACTTTTCTGGCCGCTCTTAAATTCAAAAAAATCAAGCTTGCTTTAGGATCTGTATTCAATAAACAAACAGTTCTTGCATCTCCAACAAGCTTTTCAGAAACTAGAGATGAAAAAAAGAGAGTAAAATATGTTGCTTTCACTTATCTCCAAGTGTCTAGTGCCCAAGGAAAATAAATGAAGAAGAAGAAATAACGTTTTTTAATTTGTGTAAATGTCTCGCACCTCAGCTCACAATTCATCGTATCCACGCAACAGATTCACGAGAAAGAAAGGAAGGAAAGGTACCCCTGTGGTGAAGGTGCGACGATGCGTCTTGGATTTCTTGATGCCATTCTTACGAGCTTCGTGATGTGTGATTATTATAATCTCACCGTGGTGGGTATGGATGGTGAGAGAGATGAGGAAAAGGTTTGTTTCTTTTGTTTCGAAAAATGAGGCGGTATTTATATTTTGTATGGTAAAATCGCAAGTTTATACTATTTTTATCAAATTTCAGTATGATTTTATTAATTTTAAAGGGTTTGGTACAATAAATATATATTAACTTGTACGATTATATAACTAAACTCGTGATTTTAATTACTGGTTTGGTTAATTAGGCTGGTTAGTAAGTTTGCGAGAAAGCTCATTTGTGAGCTTGTAATAATTATATATATATATATATATATATATATATATATATAAAAAAATAAATAAGATTTCATTAACTAGAATAATTTAATATATAGTTTTATGGATCAATGAATTTTTAAAATTTAATTTTTTAAGCCTAATTTCATATATAAAAGGTAAAAGTCAGATTATAATTTAACACATCTAGGCTTGGCAGGATATAAAACGCTATTGATATTAACCGAGCTTGCTTCTATACTAAATATCCTTTGATTTAGTTTCTAGTTATTCACAACTTAATATACTTAATATCCTTTGCTTCTATACTTTAATATCTTTAATATAAAATATTAATTTCAAGAATAATCATATCTCTATACCTCCACTCTATACCTCCAAGTGAATAAAAAATTTATAATTACCTATCATATTTTCATTAATATTAATATTGTGTAAAATATATTTATTTTTTGTTAATATTATCAACGAAAAATGATAATATAAACTCTTTCATTCAAATAACATGATAAATTTCAAGAGTTATATATACTCCATGAACCACTCCGGCAAATAGTTCACAATTTATATTTTCTAAGTATTTATATTTTTCTTCTCGTAATATTTATCATTAAAAAACAAGAATAAATATTTTTATTCTTAAAATTTATTATTTATTCTCTCTCTGGAATCTCTTACTAAAATACATATTTTAACCTAAAAAAATATACAAATAAAAAAAAAAATCTTCAAGTGATATAGTCTTAAATGGTTCTTAAAACGGGTAATATATCAGGCTAAGCTGCTATCCGGATTCTGGACCGTTCACGCGCTATGCAGCGCAAATGTAGCCGTTCGTCTAGTAGCTGCCAGCTAGATGTTGTCATCTCTATCCATTCACAACACGTTGCCACCTATTTTTCAGGCACACAAATTAATTTCTATTTACTTACTTATTTTTCGTGGCGAAGAACGTATAATATAAATTCTGAGAGGTCAAATTAAACTGATGCATACTTATAAAATTCTTGTATTTATAAACTATGAGGTTATGAGTTTTAATAATTTTGAAATAATAAAATCATGTAAGTAAAATTGATATTATATAATATTATTATATGATAATTTTTAATGACTAATAAATGTTTTGTTTGTCTGATAAATTTTTTATTTTATCGACTCGTATTTCTCCATCTAGCACATGTTATATTGTTTACAAAAGTTTTCCCATAAAAATCGTGCGAAGAAACTTCTAATAGGTTTAGAAAATCTTGATTTACCAACTCTGATTTTATTAAGTATAATAATTATAAATATTTAATAATATATTTTTAAAATTACAATGGTCTCAAGATAGGGCAACCCGTAATTGAATTGTGCCAAAATATTTGTTGTTAGGAAAATGCTAAGAATATACACCGATCAAAGCAATTTCTTGCCGTAAATGTTGGTGGCGGCGGCGGCAGCGGTGCATGGATGACTGGTTGTCATCCTCGCACTTTCCTTTCAGGAGGTTGCCGTAAACGTGATGGTCGGTGTAGTCTTTGAAAGAGCTGGGGAGTTGTATCACATGGTGGATGAGTTTGTGAGAAAATAAATGTTTTTTTAATTGTTTTTTTTTTTCGGTTTAGAGTTTTTTCTTTTCTTTTCAAGTTTTTCTATTTAAAAAAAATAATGTTTCTTTTTATTTTTATATTCAATTTTAATAGGGATTTTTAATATTATTTTGGTGTAAAAGATAGCGAGTAGGACTTTGATGGATAAAACTAAATATATGGATGTCTTTCCGATGTGATGTGTTGTTCGTGTTCTTGAGACTTTCTCAACTCTATTTTTCCTTGTTCACAATTATGTTAGTTATTATTAAAACTCTATTTTTATTATTATTTCTTTTAATTCGTTTTCCTTTACTTTAAAATAATTTTTTTCTTGTATTTTTTTATATGCTAATATAATAAATAAAATTAAAAATATAAAAAATACTTTAATATATTTTAAAATAAAAAAGATAAAAAACATGCGATGATAAAGTTTCAGATAATAAGCATATCATACTATATACTTTGAATTGTAGCTTCTTAATGCAAAGGAAAATATAGTGAACAAATAGTTTCCGGCACGTACTTATGTTTTTCTTCTAAATTTTACCCTGCAAGAGTACTTCAATTTAAGAGTGGCCCTCGCACTCTGGTTTATTTAATATCCATCCTTGTATTTCTTTTCTTTTTCTATGTTGAGCCCCCCTCCCCCAGCTTATTATATCTCAATATTTCCCCTGTACTGGGTCTGTACTCTGTATTGCAATACTTGTATAGTATATATCATAAGCATAAATACCGCCCCTACCATTTCAGTCCCAAAATTCTCCAAAAATCTTATCCTTTGCTCGCTTCGTAGAATGAAGCCAAAATCCAAAGCCCACACAAAGACTAAAAACTCCAACTCCAACTCCCTCTGGAAATGGAATGCAAATGACAGCAAGAAAAAGAATGGAAATCAATTCCCGGTGCCGGAGTTCCTTCAAGAAAGTTACAGGCAAGTAGAGGAAACCACTCTGGGTCCTGGGGGCGGTTTTGGAATCGGGATGTGGTATTGGAGCAGGCTTCGGGTTGGTGGGTGGACTCGGGTATGGTAGCTGGCCATGGAACAACATCAAGCTAGTTGTGGGGGTTGGTATGGGTTGTGGGGTTGGGTTCGGGTTTGGATATGGAAATGGGTTTCGGGCATGGTTTTAGCTTAGATTCTTTGGAGTCTTACTTCTCTAGGAGAAGGTTGGATTCTAACAAGAAAAGGACTGTGATTGAGATTTGATTTTAGTTAAGAACTTTGTCAGGAAGTCATTTTCGTGTTTTGCTGTTTGATTTTCGTGATAAATGAGTTTGTATTCTGCATTAGTATTTTGAGTTTGAATCAAAAAAGAAATTGTGATTTCGTCATGAAAAGACTGGCTAGGGCAGAAGAAGCATTTCCTTTCTCTGGTTCAAATTGGCCTAAGATTCTTTCGTTTGAGCTGGACAGAAGTGTGGGCTCCCACCAATCAATAAAATCCCACACCTCCATATCAAAAGGTCTAACATGGTGTTCTTTGATATATAATCAGATTTAAGAAGTAGGGTGTTACATATTTATAGATGACAGTATACAGGAAAATTTATTGCATCCGATGAAAAGACTCCAATGACTTTGAAAGAATTAAACGAGACGAATGAGGTGAAAAATCTCGTGTTTTTAATTTACTTAATCGGATATGGAACTCCATGCAAGAAGAGGATACATTCTTTCTGTCGCGGCCCTTTTTTTGGCAAGAACAAAACCACATGTTGCAAACAACACCTTTGTAAGAACAGATTTTATCCATGAGAATTACTTTGCAGATGCAGAAACATTATAGCATCAAGATTTCGAGAACCAATTGGGTATCGAAATGCCTGCATTGCTTCGAATTTTGCAGAAGCAACTGCAGAGCATTAAACTGCTCAAAGCAAGCAAGAGGTCCCCACTTGTTGATCTGACCAACATGACAATGACAGAAGAAAACATAATGTCAATGGAATTGGCTATCCAGCAGCGATGACAATCTGTTCTCAAACTCCAACCATACTGGCATATAGCTTACTATAAAAGAGGTCATTCGGTATCATTTGAAACCAAATTTTGACACCAAAAACTGAAAAATTGTTTGTTTTTGTCTCTTGATTTCAAAAACGTAAACAAACAACAATCAGTTTTCAGTGGATAGAACACAAAAACCAAAACGAACTCCAATTCTTGCTCCAGCCTGCATAAGCTTCATTGAAGCTCTTAGCAGGAAATCTTACAGCGTACTCCACACCGAAGGAAGTAAATAAATAAATCGGCCACATTGCCTATTTCCATTAAATTATCGCTATTTGAGGTTACCTGGGTCTAAAACCAGAGATAATACATACAGCAGCTAAATAATGTTTGCTAGAAAACCCCAGCAAAAGAAACCTAACAGAAACAATTTTTTTTCTCTTCAAGTGTAACAGAGAACCAGACATCATGAAGAACAGAACTTGATTGCTTAAAACATTAACTTGTGTATTCAAAACAGTAATTCATACAACAAAAGACAAATTAATCAAACCCACTTCACCTTCCCTCTAAGAAGAAGACCCGTCACTCTTGTCCTTCTTAGGATGAATTGCCCCAACAAGGGCTTCGATCTCTTCCTTGATTCGTTCAAACACATTTGGTCCTTTAACTTCATCTATGGGGGTATCCTCATCAATATCATCGCTTCTTCCATGTGTTTCCTTATGATGGCGTGGAGATTTCCCACAATGAATGATTGCCTCTATCTCTTCCTTGGCTCTTTCAATAACATTTGGCGCTTTAACATCCTTTTCTTCTGCATCAAAAATGAAAAAAAAAAATTACAGCAAAACAATATACTCTTTTTCTGTTTTACGCAAAACCCATCAAGAAAATCTACAGGTTAAATTGATAATACTGTACCTGATGGTGAAGGATTTTTTTGGTCAGCTTTTGGTTCTGCCATTGAAAATAAATCTCTCTTGATTAGAATTTGTGCCTCTGACTCTTAACCAATCGGGGTTTGGTTATTATTGGAGAATCTCGATCAGGGTCGCTATAGGTAATACAAGGTGACGTGGACGGATCAGATGCTACTTATTATTCATGATTGGTTTATAGATAAGCATGCGCCCGAGTGCAAGTTACTTGATTCTTATAAAATAATAATAATAATTAGGCATTAATGTCTTTATGTATTTTAAGGTGTTTTTTTATTTAAAAATATATGAAAATAATTTTTAACATTAATATATTAAAATAATATTAAACAAATTATTTTCTTAAGAAAATAATAAAACACGATTTATACTGCAAAAATAAATAGCTCTTTAATAGCTTTTGTCACGGTAATAATTGTTTTTACATTTAGTTTTATTTAAAAATACATTAAAATAATTATTTTTCAATTTATTTTTAATACAATACATTAGAACAAACTTGAAATATCTAAAAAAATTTAATTTTAAAAATAACTATTTTTCTTAAAAGAATACAGTGGGCAGAGAAAACAAAGCAGTATCTTATTATTAAAAGGTCAGCTTGCAATTCAGCAAGTGGGAATAAAACTAATCAAAATTTATTAAAATTTTATATTTTATATATAAAAAAAAAGTTAACGCGATCAACTCAATACTTTGGTAACCAAAACTTTTCTCAGATCGACACTTGAACGAATTGATGTGTCAGAACATAAACTCTGCTTGCCATTCTCTGTGGCCTATCAAATATTAAGAAATGTTTTTCCATTACATGAACTACAAAGCAAAATGATTTGCAACACACAGTTGATAATTCAAAGGTCATTCATAGCAAAACACAAATCTTGAAGACAACCTGTCCCTTTGTCGACCCCCCTTATTTTTCTTTTGACAGAAAACTATTGATTTACAAATACATACTTAGAATGAATTGTTGCCACCGCAAGAATCCAGAGGGAGTTGAAAGGTATTCATCACTTGTAATTTTGACAAATTTACATTTAGTATATGCTATGTTTATGTTTGATTTAATGAATGGATGTGTTTCGTCAGGGCGAAACGAAGCAGAAGGGCCAATCCTGCTAAAAGCCAGCAAGAAGCAAACTAACAGAACACCACATGAAACGGAGAAACTTTGGCTGATAATTTTGCATCTATCAGTAATTACCTCCTCCCAGATTCTACATCTTCAATAGGCATAGTCGAGTCACTTGCCAGATGCAGCCCCAAAAATCCATCACTATCATCTTCTTTGCTCTCAACATGTGAATCCATTAGCTCGGCATTGAGTGGATTTACAGTATCAGCTGCTTGTGAATATGCACCGGACTCCTCGAGTTCCCGAAAGTAAGCATAAGGTCCCCAACCTGCATGCAGAAAGTCAGATGAACACGTCGCCGCAGAAAAGAAAACATAATGCCAATTCATTTAGATTGTGGTCAGATTTGATGACTGACACTAGTGACAGACATTTAGCACAACGCAACTTGAAAGTTTGCATGCTCCCGTTAGATTAAATTGAATTTCAAGTAGAAAACAACAATAACATGGGAATTAGCTATGTTTTGGATATCAAAGTCTGCATCTGGCTCCAGCATTAGAAGCTTCATAGCAGACTTGGACACAAAGAACATAGCCCCCCTCCTTCCATTACCATGATTTGAGTAAATGGGTCTAAGACCAGAAAATAGCAGCAGCCAGCTGCAGCTGGGCAGCTTGCATCATAGCAAGAATGCTCTAAGAAGCTAAGTACATTAATTAATATCTTTAGTTGTAACCTAGGTGCCTAATCAAAATAATATTCCCACGCAAGGTGAACAAGCTTAAATTTTAATTTTAAGCATTCTCTAGCAAAGAATATGAAATGTTCCAAGCAAAATCCTTCCTGGTCTCTAATGCTCGACAAAAATTAAAGGAGCCATATAAAATTTGCCAACAAACATACCTTCTGGGTGATATGGTGGAGGAAAGAACTGCAAATAGCAAAATGTTGCCACTACTAGTCCTGAAAAGATGCCTCTGCAATAGTTAGCAAAGGCAATCGCCCTATAGACAATTATGGATTTTCATCTAGATGACCAAATGAACAATGATAAAGGCACACACACCTAAGATACCTCCAGCAAAGACATCCTGCCAATGATGCCAGTAGTCGTCCACTCGGGAGATGGCAACAAGACATGCAGCTAGTAGTGGTAAGAAGATGATGCATAGTTTTGCAACATGGCCACTGCGGTCAAATGCTTGAAGTTTTCCAGACAAGTAAAGTGATAGGAAACCCAGACCAGCAAAGGACCCTGGAAATTGAAAATCATTATTCCTCAAAGCTAAAATGACTGCCAAAAGTATTGAGCCAGCATAGCTTTGGTATCAGGTGTTCAATTCCCGCAGCTTCCCTTACCAAAAATTTCCATATTTCAATGTAGAGATAAAAATATTTCTTCATCACTCAGCATAAATTGACTTCGTGGTTGATAATTTTTTAATTGTTTTGTAAAGCAATTATTTGTGATGATGAACTTACATGAAGTGTGCCCGCTGGGAAAACTCTTATGCCCTTCCTTTATGACACTTTCCTCACCATTGCATAGCACATTTCCCAACTGATCATAAACCTGTAGATCAATACGGTTTCAGGTATTGAATTATGTAACCATAAATGTTATGAAATGTGGACAGGAGGTGAGCTTATGTCAGTCCTCACAGTAAAAAGGAACAAATAACTGCAGGTCCATAGAAGCATACATCCTTTCCATCAGGAAAGCAACGCCAAAAGAAATCAGGCCGAGGCCGACCAACTGCATTTTTTATTGCATCAGTAATGACAGCTGTCACTAGAATGGAGAATAAGAGGCCTGCAATAGCGAACACACATAAAGCATCAAGAGACTTCTTTACAGCAGATTGGATAACAGAAATCTTTAAGAGATAAAACAGTAAGGAGAGGTAGGATGTTATCACCTAGTATGGCATGATGAAGATCATAGATGTCTCTCCTACGATAGTAGACAAGGAGGAATATCACCACAGGCAAGAGAAAAGCATATATCTAATCATCAGAAAACAGAAAGGGTCCCATCAATGTTATTTTTACTCACATGGTTTACTTGGAACGTATGTTTTTATTTAGCAAATGAAGCCACAATACTTACTGGGACAGTCCAAACAGGCACTGTATTATCTAACAAAGGGTATTTAAGATCTGTCATCATATCCTTCCCAACATATCGAGAAAATGGAGGCGTGAGATAGAGGATGACCTCTATCAGCACAAGAAGCAGAAGTACAAGCCAATCAAGCATGTGCGTCTTTGCAACTGCAGCTCCATGGGACCTCACAGTATGTGCAGCATGACCATTCTGGACCCCTCTCATCTTGGACTGCATTTATGCATGTCACCATTTAGAATAATCTAATATCAGACTTTGAGCTCCAAATAAAGGGACATTAGGAAAGTAACATAACGTCTGTTTGGTGAAATATGACAACAGGCATTAGCAGTAAAAATTATCCGGAAAGATATTGATGCATGCCTTACTTTTACTGTTTATGTCAAGAAAGGTATAAGCACCTTTCTCAATGCATATGCACCTCGAGTTCCATAAATCATCATTCATACCAACATTAAAGAGCACAGAATGAAGTAGGAAACTCAAATTATGCATGCAGCAGTATCACTTCTTAACGATTCACATCATAAGTACACTTACAGCAGAATTATCTATTCTAGATCATGAATTTTTGACAGTTGATATTGAAGTATTTTTATCTATGGACTAAAAATGAATAAAACAGAAACCTCAGCACCTACCAAAAATAACTAAGGACTCTCTTCACCATTGAACAGAAAATAGCACTCTATAATTGCATATTATTATAAAGCATAACTATGTACAGAAAAAACAAGTTCTCCATAAACCATGAAAGTTATAGTGATTATAAAAATGAAAGAGCTTAGTTTCAGCAACTTTTTCAAAACTCAAAAGGGCCAGAAAAATAGAGTCAGTAGCCTTGCAAACACAAACCCACAACTTCATGTTGTTATACAAATCCTAGATAACCCCAACAAACCTTCAGGGTAAGAAAATGAACATCCCAGTGGTCACACAATTCAAAAAGTTCAATACAGTGGCAAGAATTGGATTCACTTATCAGCAGATTGTGAGCTTATATGAAGTGTTCAAACACAATGTTTAGATGCCATACAACTTGGGAATCTAGTAATAGTATGGCATCACCAGCTAGGTATATGCCCTCAGTTTCCTAGTCATGGTATACAAGTAAATGGAAGTTCATGGAGATACACTGAATCATATTTTGTCATTGTTAGAATTAATATCCCCATAGGCCTATGCAAATAGCTTATCAATATCTTAGAGCAAATAATCAAACTTCTCTCAAGTTGTAAGTATGTAGTTGCTAATACAACTACATATTGTTCACAATATAATGGATAAAATAAAGCTTCTGATCTTTTTAATGCCCATTCTATGTGGCAGCTCAATTCCTACATTAACACCTACTATGCACTGGCTATACTTTCCCTCATCAAGGAGTCTAATAACTGCATCCAGAATTACCAACTGGAGAAAAGCATGGCCATTACACTTATCCTCCCTAATCTGAAATGTGATTTAGTCTATCATCATAAGAGGTGGCACATGGCATGCACAAAACTTTTATACTTATCATCCCTTATTCTCTCATTAAAATATTAAACTCAACACAATCACCCTGTCACCAGCATCATGAAACCAGCTCCAAAACTGAAGTGATAAACCAAATACATAATAAACCATTCAAAAGCATGTATGAGAAACCTAGAGATCGGAGCTAAACCACAATTAAAAGAAGAAGCCATGTGATATAGAAAATCCACTGCACCTGCTTTCTCAAGGCTTGCAACTTTGCATCATTGTAAAGTAACGATCTAAGATACAAGTTCTGGAAACCACTGGCAAAATCTAACATTTCATTGAATAATTGGAGACGGCAGATTTACCCAATGCTCCAATTTAAAAGAGCCACTCCTAATTTGTTATTTTGACTACTCAAATAAGCCTAAATAGCAAATCTAAAATTCATATATATATATATATTAATATCAACTGAAAGCAAAGTAAGGCATGTTAGGGTCAAAATGAAGGTTCAACTTATGATGTATTTAACATATTGACACTTACAAGCATTGTAAACAAGGGAACAGGTTAAAGAGTTCATGATCTAATACTCCTCCATTAATGGCTGTTTTTTATCGAACAAATGAACAACCAAAACCCACACTGAATAAAATAAATGCACAAGTATGAAGCTGTAAAGGACCATTAGCAACTCAACAAAAATATATGGAGGAAGGATTCAACTACAGCATTCCCTTAATCCCTATTTAAATAATTACCAGTTAGTATACTGAATCCTCTCCAATTAATAGCAGCAAATAGCAATTAGCTCTAGTTGTTCAATGCTTTCATTTTACAGTGGTTTTATTACGTGGAATCTTAATTTGCTTTTGAATGCAAGTTTCAAACTTCAACACAGACACGGCAGACATAGGTAGAGACTTCCTCTTTCCCCTCAAAACTCTAAAACCCCAAATTTTAGAATCCTTCTTCAACAATGATCTGATCTCTCACCACAAAAGTCCAAATAAACCCAACCCTAATATCACAAAGAACTACAACATAAATGTTTCTTACATATATTGTTACGTTGGTAAAGAAAAACCAAAGTAGACGCATTCTGCTACACAAGTAAAATGCCAACATCAAAACCAACAAAGCAAACCCATATAAGTTAATCCAATTTAAAAGCTAAAGGACCGAGAACAAAAGAGAAAGAAATAACCTTTTCAGAAAAGAAACACTATCCTGAAAGATGCCTCTAAAATTCTTAAAGCGAGAAAGAGATCTATAATCCCACAAAGGCATTGTACTCACCCACCAAACATAACCGCAGAAAATTAAAGGCTGATTTAAGTTTCAATGATAGTCCTAAGATATATATAACGTCCCAGAAAGTGTCAGCATTGTATAGGAAGGTTCCTGCTAGTCAACAAGGTTCATATGAAACACACAAACACTGTCTTTCATATGAAACACACAAACAATGTCTTATCCACTTCAAAAGACAATAACGACGAAAACTTTGAGAAATGATTATAAAGAAGAATCCAAACATATGACTACATAAAGACAATTCAAAGAATGCTAGAATTTACCAAAAGAAAATAAAAGGGTAAATTACCTGGTAAAAGAAAAGGTTAGGTTCTTGCTGAGAAATTGAAAGAGAAACATATGGAACCAGCCAACCCACGTTTGTTTAAAGATTCTTTTGAATGCTTTAATAACAAAATGTTTGTCCCAAAATGGACGACATCTTCATGGCCGAATCTTACTGGTTTAGGAAGGTAATTCAGTTACTAGTCCTTGTAATCTTGACAAGATTATATTTTAGCCCCCCCGCCCCCCCTGGTGTTGTCACAACCGACAGGCTGTGGCAAAAACCCAGCATGGCCCTGGCTATATTTCCAGAGAAAACAAGCCATTTTTTTTTCCCTTGTAATGGAATGACCCATCCTTTTCATACATTAAAAGAGTGTCTCCAGATCATGACTGGAGGGATTGAGTTTTTCCATTTTTTAACAGAAAGATTGATTTTTTTGTATGTTTTTCTTAGAATCATGACACCAAATTGTTGTTTCTCGATGATCGAGGTTTCAATTATATAAGTGGAGATGATAAATATTTTTCCTGCTTTAATCTTGGTTAGTGAATCCTTATTCAACGTGCATTAAACAATGGAAATAATTTTTCTTACTCTATATTTAGAAATAAAAAAATTAGGTGACATAATTAAACAGATATGGTACTCTTTTTTTCACAAAAACCTTAGATAGTCTCGGTTAGCAATAATAGATTCAAGTTTATTATAATTAAAAGAAGAAGAAAAGAGTAGGGTGCTCATGCATCTATTTGGGTTGAGTTTATGTTTATAATTGTATTAAATCTAATTTCTGATATTTTATAAATTAGATTTATTAACACAAAAAAAAATCCAAGACTTTTTGAATAATATAGCAACAAAATTAAGTTTCAAATTAAAAAAAAACTAAGTTATAAGAAAAATATAATAAGTTTTGAAACATGAACAATTTTTACAAGAACATCAACCAATGCCAGTAATTATAGCTAAGTTTATAATAATTACTTAATAATAAAAACTAAAAACTAATTGTTTAACGATTACTTAACAAGTTAATCTAAAATATTTATGATATAAATAAAAGCTACATAGTCTGAACCATGTCTAATTCTATTTAAAAAAAATAATCATAGATAATTTATTATTTGCGAAAGATTTATTGGTGATAGAGGAGCAAATACATTTTTTAATAGCAAATGCTACTTCAACTATTGCTGGATTCAAAATGAACTTCTAAAGTAAACAACCTTTGGTACTACAAGTTGTTTTAAAAACAATTTTAGTATAAGTTGACCGGACATCTAAATTAATAAAAAAAAATATAAAACAATTATAAACATAAAAATAATTATGGCATCTCTTGTCATGTATTGAATGTTTAAAGTTATTAGCTTTCCACCAAGTTAAAATATCAAAAAAACAAATTGGTTATATCTTTAGATGCAACTAAAGAAAAAAAAGCAGAAACCCTAACAAAATGGGTTAAATTTAAAATTAAATTATGTAGGAGTTGCCTCAATATCCCATATGACTTGGACCACTCTAGAGACAACCTGATTGACTAATAAAACATATTTGAGGATGGATTTGAGAACAAAAAAGGATAAAATCGATAGAAAAAACATCTCAATGTGATTTTTTTGTTTAGTCTAAGTTTAAAATTAATCTATATGAGAGTTATTTTGACATGATTTAGTCAACTTATCCGGTTAAAAAATAATCTAGATAATTGTTAAAAAAAAATTCATGGATAAAATTGAAAAAAAGAAGGCTAAATTAAAAAAAAGAAAAAGAACTCTTGTTTATATGAAAGTGAAGCTGTGTAAGTTGTAACAGCTCTAAATTGCCCAATGTTTTTCTTAGAATTAGCACTCTGGAAATTTTATTAATTTTTCTTAAATGTATCATCGAGTTATGAAGGGAGCATTTGAAAGGAATTTAGTCTTGATTGAAAATAAATAAAAAATAAATAATCGTTTGCTTACAAATTTTAGATGGGCTATTGATGTAAATATTCTAAATATATATGCCGAATTTAGAGTAAACCTAAAAAGGCTAAGCCCTCCATCATAAAAAGACTTCAAAACAACCCTTAAACTAAAACCCTACAAACAAGAGCGAGAAAAATCCATTTCCATTTCCAGCATCATAGTAGCCAGCAACAACACCGACAAGACGAAAAGAAAAGATGAACAAGAAGAAAATATTCAAACTAGCAAAAGGGTTTAGAGGAAGAGCAAAAAACTGTATAAGGATAGCAAGAGAAAGGGTTGAGAAGGCCTTGCAGTATTCTTACAGAGATCGTCGCAACAAGAAGAGGGACATGCGCTCTCTTTGGATCCAACGCATCAATGCTGGCACCCGCCAACATGGTGTAAGTCTATTTTCTCTATTTTTTTTTAATCCATCTTGTTGGCGGGTTTTTCTTGTCATTGAATGATTGGCTTTTCTTTTCTGATTTTGTTTTTGTGAAGTCTTGGTTTTTCTTTTTATGGTTGTGCTTTTTCTTGAATGAGCTGCTGATTGGCATTCTGAATTGAAAATAATGAGATGTAAGTGTTAGAAAATGTAGATTTTGAATTGCCATTTATATAAAGGTTGATGTTTTGAGGCTTTTAGCTGTGAACTCAGATGAGTTCTAGTCCCTCCTTTTATTTTTTCTCTGATATAAATTTGAAATAAAAATTGAAGTCTTTATCTTGATGATTTCTTTTGGGGTGTGCATGTAAAGCTCAAGGTTTGATTTTTCGAAAGACTTAATCTTGGCTGATAAGTGTTAATTTGGAAGTAATCAAAGCTCTGATAGTGAGAGAATTGTGTTTACGGTAATCAGTGATTTGCATTGGAAGAGATCCTTTCTATTGACGGGGGGGTGAAGAGTTTGTAACGACTGTGCAAGCTAAGATTTGGTTGTGCTAGGACCTTCTTATAATTTTTTGGTCTAGAGCAATTTTTTTCTTTTGTCTGATGTACGCATAGAGGGCAGTTAAAAGGGCAGTGAAGCATCGGTTTTGGAGAGAGTTGAAGGCTTAAGGACTGGGCGTTGTTGTGGTTGATGTGGTAGCTGCATTAGGTAATGGGGAGTAGGATGGCTTTCATTTGCTTTTGGATGTAATGATCCAAACATGCATGCTGAGCTTCGTAATTGCTTTCATTTTTGTGCAAGAGTTGTCATAATGAGAAATGATGTGGCTCATAGGGTTTTGCCTGCCATTTTTACTGACTTGTGTCAGACTTGACTCTTGAGTCATGCGATGAACAGGTTATTAGATTCCAGTGGGTCTGAAATCAATGTTTATGTGGGCATTTATTACCATATGGAATGAACCTTGTGTTAGAAATGCTCCGTGTTTTCTGATCTTGTTGCCATGTTTTCTCATGTGGATTATTGCACTGCCTTGCTCTAGACACTGAATCTTTACTTGAACAAGCAAACCTCTACATGAAAGAAATGCCTTTATCAGACTTGAATTCAGCATTGGAGCTAGTGGTTTGTTATGGTGTCAATTGCAGCACATGTTGGATGATTCTGTTCTCAACGGATGGAAATATGAAATATGTTACTATTCACTGATATATGAACTAGGAAGTGAGATGAAGTGACTGAATTGTTAAAGAAACCACAAGACTTTTCTGAGTAACAGATTTTGAGTTTTCTAGAATCCAGGTTCCTTCTAATCTACTTATTCTAGATTTCGACTTTCTTTTCTTTTATATAACACAAGCCAGGAAAAAATGAAGTGCAGTCGACTTTTTCTTTATAATTTTGGAGCACGTTGATATATGTTTGGGCAGTGCAACTTAAATATTTTCCTTCTTATTATGTCACTTTTCCATGATGAGATACTGACCTTAGGTTTTTTCTGCTGCTATATTTTTATTTATCACCTTCAGGTTAATTATGGTAACTTCATGCACGGGTTGTTGAAGGAGAACATTCAGCTGAACAGAAAAGTCTTATCAGAGATATCCATGCATGAACCATATAGTTTCAAGGCCCTGGTAGACATATCACGTAATGCTTTTCCTGGAAACAAAAATGTGGTGCATCCGCCCAGGAAAGTGGATATGTCTGCTATTAATGTGTAGTTCTTTAATTGGATATTTTGGCAACTCACTCTTTTCATAGTCTTTTGGAGCTTGTCAGAAACAAAAGCTTTTAAAAGGTAGCTTTGTATTTCTGTGGTAGTTATTACCTTTGTCTCTGGATATATGGTTGGAAGAATGTATCCGTGACATTCTGAGGAGAGAAATGATCTCTGGCCAGTTATGTTCCACCATTTGAGGATGAACACGGAAGTGAAGAAACATGAGAAATTCTTTATTTTCAAAACTGATTATCATAGAATTTTTCTCCCCTGCTGTAACTCTGTTCCCTTCTGTTTCTATAGCATTTCAAATGTGCTTACATCGTTTGATCTCTATAGTTGAGCACTGCTTAATACCTTCGAATCTATTGAACAAATCTGGTTCTGTTTCTTGAGGATATATTAGTTGTTGGCCTTAACCAAACTTCGGAATTCGTGACATTAGAGTGTTGTGAAGCTAAATCTATATTTAGAGATTAACTTGATAAAGTCTTCTCACTATTTGATCTTGTTTGTGAAACAAATGATTATGAACGATCTTTGTTTGTCCTAAAAGAATGCATTCCCTTTTTTTTTCAGTACAAGAGATGTTATGCCATGTTTTTGGATGTCTAAACTTCCCGAATACATCGTAGCTTTGTCCACTAGGGACTAGAATCCATCCAAGCTCTGTTAAAGGAGATTTTGCTCGAATTTGCGCTCCTATATGCAGGCATCAAGTTCATTACTACGAAAGATTGTAATCTACGAGTGAAATTCATGTTTGCATTTGTGAAGTTGACTAAGAAAGCAGACACAGTTTGAAATTGTTCAGCTGAAACAGCAATGCGGAAAAGGATGCCAAACCCAGAAATTTAAGAGAGGTACTGCTGAAGGGCGGATTCGACGGGGACTCGAAATTGCCAGATTTTTCGCTCACAGTGAGTGTTAGTTTTTGTGGTGGGATCGTGTTCTAAAAAAAGAAAAAGTTCTTTTTTGGTGCTTAATTCATGAAGTGGCTTCTGACTTTAATTTTTTATTAAATAATAATATTTTATTAATTATTTTCTAGATCGAAAACTTTTTAAAAATAGATACATGAAAGAAAGAGATGGAAAATCAAACTCATAATACATGATAACATCTCCATCTATATATTCTCTTTTATTTATTTTTATATCTCATTTTTAAAAAATAAATCTAATAAAATATCAATAATTACTTCCTCAAACACTGTAAAATAACTCAACCTAACATGCTGAAGAAATGGAGTCATGAAAAACATTCAATAAAATTCAAAAACAGATTTATTTGCCTGAACTATCACTACTAATTTCTGATGAAGAATTTGTAGCAGCTCTTTCTCTATTCGTTCTGCATGCTTAGGCTGCACGTGCCACAGTGTTTCACTCTAATTTTTCTGAAGAGATAGCTTCAGTTTCATCAATTGATCACCAAGCAAAAGGGTTTCTGAATTCCCATACTTCAACTGATGCATCTTCACAGCCGAAGACAATAGCTTGGCAAGCTGCAAAACAAAGAAATTAGATTCTGTAAAAGAAGTCAAATGGCTAAAAACTAAGACTAAACTTGCTAGTAAAAGAGAAAGGAGATTCTTACATCCTCTTGTACTTCGGTTTCAGAAAATCCACCAGACTTGTGTTCATATCTTTATGGTCAGTGTCCTTAGATTTGGAGCCCTCATGACAAAGCAGGCCAATACTATCATCTGGCAAACCTCTAATTTGTCACATACAATGACCAAATCACACAAGTTCTCATATAAAATCTCAGCATGATCTTCTGATGATAGAACCTGCATTGTTATCATTATTATTATCATCAAGGTCACTCATCGTTTCTCAAAAGGATGGGAAAGTCTGTAATTAATCAGCTGAAAAAAGGAAAAAGAAGAAGAAGAAGAAGAAACATATCAAGGAGATGACTATTTACCTCGATAATTTGAATGCTTAACTGCAAAACTCGGGCGTATTGTACTGCTCTTAACACAGAAATGCTCATGTCTTTATCAGCAATGAAGAACTGAAGATCAACGAGTTCGACAATCGCCTCTTGTAAACATATTAAATTCTGTGGTTGAATTTCAAATACTGAACCATTCCACCAAGAACCATACAGCTTCACCGACAAAGTTTGAAGCTGCTCAGCTGAAACAGCAATTCTAACAGGAAACTGACTGCTGCATTCAAAAACCGACAATTTTCGTAGGGAGGAAGTGGGAATGTTGAGGTAAAGTAACTGAAACGTGCAATGACTCATCATCAGATTTGTCAGAGACGGGCAGTGTCTGATGTCAATGCCATAAGATTCATTTACAAAACATCTATGGATTGTTAAATTTTCAAGGAGCGGACAGCCGATGGAAACATAACACCCGAGCCCAAAGACACACCCTCGGAGAGTTAAGTTTACCAGTGATGAACAGGCAATTTTTATCTTGGACAATCCAGTTTCTCTGAATTTGCAATCAGATATGGTTACATTTTTTAGGGACGAGCCCTTTATGCTATTCTTGCAGAATCCCATGATGTGATTGACATAGCAATTATGAATTGTCAGCTCTTGAAGAGATGAACTGGTGGAGATGGGGAAACCATCCATGATCTCAACAGCTTCAAGATTTAACCTTTTGAGTGATGCGCAGCTGGTAGAGATCCAAGCCTCCAATATATGCCCCATAAACTCGTAATGATTTCAGCGATAAGACCTCGAGAGAAACCAATGTTGCTGGCAAGATGGAATTTATGCAGCAATCCTGCAAATTCAGTTCTAGCAACCTCAAGGAAGCATAACCAGTTTGCCGATATCGGCAAAGCGAGACGATTCTGCTCATCGATTCGATATCCAATATCAAGCTCTTTAACATTACACCCTAAAGCATCGCAAATCCAGGAATCATAGGGCCTTTCATTAGAACACTCGCATGAATCACACAGCCAACGAAAACGAAGCAGTTGTATCAGCTGGCCATTGCGGGATCTCAGAAACTTACTGAGAAATTCTTTAAACTGGCTACACTTGGTGGCACATTCATGTGAAGCAAAATCAACATCGAAATACAAGTAAGGACTAGAAATACATATCTGTCGACATCCTTTCGAGGCAAAGCTTAGCCGAGCAATATCATTAGCCCCAAGGAATGAGATAATGTGATGAACAACATGCTCCGGAAGTCCACCGAGTCTGTCATGGCTATCAGGGACGTTGTTTCCTTTAGAAGAGCTCAGTACCGTAAACTTTGATGGGTTCTCCATCTGTAATCGAATCCCAACTTATCACGGAGCTAAAAGTAAAGAACAGTAAAGATCACGGACAAGTGACGTAGCATGTGTAGAACAGGCATAGTACATCATCCTATGAAGAAACAAGAACATGGCGAGGCACATATCAGAAACAAGAGCAGCCATTGAATTATATCATGGTAAGCAGATTCACAAAATTTAAGATTATTACCAAGTTAAGTAACCTGTAAAATCATGGGATGCAATTAAAAAATCTTTAAAAACAACCTAGTCGAACTGGTTTGAAGCAGGACTAAATTTTAATGGATGCAAACAGAAGCAAAGCTTCAAGTTCCAGCTCCAAATAATGATGGAGGAGACCAAACGTTTAAGTCAATCTTGATGTTTCACAAACTTGGAGGTTAACTTACAGGCAAAAACAGAGAGAGAGATTTTGGAGTCGTAGAAGTCGAGGACACAGAATTCATGTACAAGTCATAAATATTAATACACTAATACGGTCGGCGTTCGGAAAAGGAAAATATTTGACCCTAATCAGTCAACCTTTTCCAATGTCAGCCTATAAGTTTTCAGAATGTTTTCACTATCATCCCTTAATTTTTCTTTTTTCTTTTGTTATTATAATTATAACAACCAGTCAATGATTAGTTATTTTATAGTTTTCTCTCTCTCTCTCTCTATCATCTAAAACCTGGTTTCCTTTTCTTCTATATTTTCTCACCAAAATTGCACATATATGAAAATATTTGAAAAAAATCGAAAATAAATAAGAGAAAGTCACAAATGCACATTGAAACTTTGTAAATAATTATAAAAGATTAGACCAGAAAAGTTTATGCAATAGGATGAAAGTAAAATATTGGAAGCTATACAAGTCCAATATAGTTTATCCTAATTTAATGCCGCATTAGGCGTAACTATTTACAAGCCTTTGGAGCTATATTAATACTTATTTTTAAAATTATTTTTAGTTTACAGATATTTTTAAATAATCTTTTTTATTTTTTTATATAAATATCTTTTTTTTATTTTTTTATTTAATTTTAATACACATATAAATATATATATATATATATATATATATATATATATATTTTTAAGAAACACCTTTGAAAGTGTATAAAAAACGCTAACACGCGACCAAATCCCAAATTCTACTCCCTGGATCTCCACCACCACCACCACCACCACCACCACCACCATGGACCCTCAACCACCAGCAACCGCTCCCAAACTCCGTCTAATGTGCAGCTACGGTGGCCACATAATCCCAAACCCCCATACCAAATCCCTCTGCTATTCAGGCGGTGACACCCGCCTCATCACCATACCCACCGGTACCACCTCCGCCACCTCCACGAACATAACCTCCAACGATCTCACGCTCTCCTCTTTAATCACTCACTTATCGTCAACTCTGAAAATAACCGCACCATTCACTCTGAAATACCAACTTCCACATCACAATCTGGATTCTCTCATTTCACTTGCCTCAGATGAAGATGTCCTTATCATGCTTGATGAGCACGAAAACAACCGTACACCTTCACGTCTTAGATTATTCGTGTTTCCGACCAAACCCTATTTGAGTCAGCCCGAGTTAAAGTTTACAACTCAATTAAATCACCCAAAGACTGAAATTTGGTTTGTTGATGCGTTGAAGAATGCAAAGATTGCGAACGTTGAGGGTAATGGTAATAATGGTAGTGGGTTCTGTGGAGCTGAGTCCATGGTCTTGGAAACTTCTTCTTCCTTTGGGTCAACTTCGTCTTCGATTTCTTTATCTAATTTGGGTGTTAAAGGTGGTTTTGTTGAGGATAATGGGACTGGTTTGGTGGATAATAAGGTCCAATTATCAACCCCTGAAGGAATTTCAAGGTAATGTTGTTAAAACTCTTGATTTTTATGTACTGTATTGAGTTTTTTAAGGCTAGTGTTGAATTTGATTTTCTATAATCTTGAGAAGTATGAAGATTTAGATTCTTAGGATGTTAAAGTTCTGTTCTTTTTAGAAGAAACGTATTTAACTCAAATGATTACATCCTTAATTATTATATAATCAATTGCTAGGTATTATGTAGTAGATGTTTGATTTTTATGTTTCGGAAATTTCGAGAAGAATGCGTATGATGCCTCTTTGTGGTGATGTTATTTTATTTTGATGTTGATGAATATAATTGGTTATTAATTGTTTATAATTTTTCTTTTTTGATGTTTCCACGTTGAGTGTGAATTTTTGAGAAAATCTGGATGTTTTAGATGTTGAAAGTTATGTTATTTTGGCTGTAAATCAGTGTAATTGGTTGTCGGAACTCTGTTGTTGCAGTGATCATGGTTTGGGAACTTCAGTTTGTCAGGATCCACAGTTTGTGACATATCAAGATCCAGCTAGGGGCTGTTACTTCGGTGGAGAGTAAAGTTTCTCCAATAAATCCATTTGAATCAGAGAGGAAAATCCCTAATCCTCACCCTCTCATTGGGGTTGAGATGCATAATACAGTTCCTTTTTCTGGGTATCCAATGTCATTACAATATGATCAGCCACAACAGCTACAATTTGTTCAAACAGCTGCCCTCGCAGTACGTTCCCCAGAACACAACTGGTATAGTGCCATTGTCTTCTTACTATGTGATGAGTTCTCCGGTGCCTCAGCAGCAGGTTTTATTATCCAAGCAACCAACCTCAGCCGATATACCTGGTGCCAGTTGCACAGCCTTACAATTTGCCTATGCAAAATGGTTTAATTAACACTGCAACTGTTGATTCTAGTCGTCCTCCCATACATCCTGATTCTTCTATCTACCCTGCGCAAATGGCTTACAATGCTGCTGCTAGATTACCCGTGGCTGAGTTAGCCTCACAAGTTCATAGAACAATCCCAAGAACAAGTTCACCCGTTACTGTACCGCTTGTTGAAAATCAGCAACAAGGTGGAGGGCCTCCTCAAATGAATCACCAGGGTCAGCCCACGTGTGCTGCTTCCATGGAGACTGGTAACTATCAGTAAACAGATTGACGATGATCCTATACATGCCCAAATATACAAGTCTCAGCCTCCGCCTCCAACTTTGCCCTTCCCAGTACAAAACCATTACCCCAGCCACAACAATCTTGTTATCAGAGGCTATGACACAGCTAAATAAAGATAATATTAAGCAGCAACAGCCTAGAACCTCACAGCCACAATGAGCATGAACTACAGGGAAACAATTTGGGGATAACTGTTTGTGGTAACATGGACTTTCCTTCCTGGATATCAAGTTTTGGAAGTATAATGTTTCATTTGTAATAGAAGTGATGTTCCAGCCTCTTACCTTCTGTTTTGTCTTTCTTTGTCTGTATCACGTTAAGGTGGATATTACTTGAAAGTAGGTGTTTAAGATTGTACAACTAAACTCATACATTTGTATTTGTGCTCGGACAATCACTGTACTCGTTTGTATACTGTAGTCATACTTTTGTTTCTTCTTCTTTAATTGATTTAAACTCCTAGAGTGTCAGGGTGAAGTGCAGGACATCCATATGCTGAATTCACTTCGGTTTTATTGTCATTCTGTTTATTTATTGAAATGCACAATTAGATGTTTAATTCTTAGAGAATAATAAAAAATTATATATTAAAAATTGAGATGATTTTTTGACATGATATGATATTATAGCTTTGTTGATAATTGATTGCAAGTTTAAATCTTATCATGTTTTTCTAACAAATAAAGAAAAATAATAAATAATATTAGCCTTGTTTATCATTGATAACTGAGTTTAAATCTTATCATGTTTATTCTAACAAACTGAAAAAAAATAAAAACCTAATTACAAATCTTAAAAAACAAAAGATTTTTATGGGTGTTAGGAAATAACATAAATTTTATTTTAAAACTTTTAAGATAACTTAAACTTTTAGAAATAACAAATAAAGAAAATTAATAAATACTGCAAGCCTATAAAAATAAATGACTTAAATTTTTATTCACGATAGATCCTACAAGATTGAGATGTGCAATGGTGGTAAATAGGAGTTCAATGCAAGGCAACACAGGGCCTTCCAAACCGGGAGAGAAATAATGGTAGCAGGTTAGTTATTCAACCCTCAGGAACAACAACACGCCCATTGGTTGATTTTTTCGAGGAAGGTGTGTACTCATTCTCCTTCGTGAAAAGCTGATTTTAAGTTGAAGGGAACAGTCTTCCCAAATTATCACTCGCATTCTTCATGGAGGGTCTCTTGTCAGGGCTTGCGTGAACACAGGCTAGAGCAATCTTAAGCACTGCAACCATTTCATGTTCCTTATCTGACTCACGAGTTAAGAAGGGGTGTAGGACTTCAGATGGTGGTTTAGCTGCAAAGCTAAGCTGAATCCATTGGACTAGATCCATTCCTGATAGACTTACCTGCATCTCAGGTGACTTCCCAGAAATCATCTCCAGTAGAATCACCCCAAATGAGTAAACATTTCTGTGATGGTCTTAGGACTTTGGAGGACTCAGGAGCTTTATAACAAGACTCAAGGCGTGCTTGAATGTGTTGGTGTCAATGCGTAGGGAGAACCTTTTGGGACTGCATTCATGTAGATAAGCTAATCCCTTTGCTAATCCTTTCATGATTTTAAGTCGAACAGACCATGAAAGAGATTTGAAGTGTGTCATTCCTGTTCTCCCTGGTCGGATTTTAGGCTGCCAGGGATCAAACCGCTAAAGCTGTTATGTGAAAGATTCAGTGTCTGAAGCCTAATCAAACTGGTTCCTAGTGCATCTGGTAGAGAGCCAGTGAAACCATTTCGACTGACTACAAGATTCTTCAGTCTCTTGCATTGAATTAGAGATGAGGGTAATGACGCATTGAAAGAATTTTGGGAAAGATCTAGATTCTGTAGGTTACTTTAGGTTCACTATCTCTTCAGGAACTGGGCCCGGAAAAAATGAGTTTCCCGAGAGGATCAAAGATTTTAATTTTAAAAGTGGGTTGGTGCATCCCAGATCCAGAAATGTGTTGAAAACAACCTGAGCATGTTAACAGAAATCAAGAAAATGGCATATCCAAATTCAAAAGGGACCACCTCAGAAATCTATGATTTAGATTCTCTTCACTGAACTATGATTTATATTTTTGCATAAGAACTTTCTTAGCATGTCTGCCCTGCTTTGAGACCTTCGGTTAGCTAGTAAATTCCCTGCACACAATCTGCAGCTATTCTGCATGATTGGTTCGCATGCAGCCCGCAGTTTCTAGTTCCCAATGCATGAAGGGGAAGGCAAATGAAACTTCGAAGACTAGCACCCTGTTAGAAACTTTTGTTCCAAATGCTCACATTATGCAGCTATTTTTTTTTCTTGAACTACATCAAAATGTCAAGGAGAAAAAAGATAACAGAACATAGCCATTACAAATTTGAAACTTTTTATGGATCCTTGTCAGCTTTTTTCCCGATGAATAACTTGGCTAAATTTGGCACCACTGTTCTTTTCTTTCTGATAGCGATGGAAGATGATCTAGGAGTCATCCGAGGAGTCATTTGAAATGCTGGAGAACCAGAATTTCGAAGCCTTGAACGTCTTGATGGAGTCAGACTGCCATTCGCTTTCATGGATCTCCTTGGCAATGGCTGTTGCTGGTTCTCGGCTTCTGTATTTTTCTTGTTCACTTTTCTCCATTTTCGTAGCTCGCCCTCTACCATTCTCTTAGCAGATAGTGAACTCTCAGCTCTATATATTTCTTTCTCTTCCTCTACCCTTGTCTCTCTAATGTCTCTATGAGCTAGTTCAATTTTCATCAGCATTTCCCTTTCACTGGTTTTCAATGCTTCGATCCATGACTGAGCTGCTGCTACCTTTTTGCCTGCAATTTCTTCAGCCTTTGCTGCATGTCCAGTTAAATACTCGTACTCAAACTTTGAGATAGTAATCGACGAACCATGTTGAGAAGCAGAAGATCTAGATCTCATGGTGTTCTCGATAACATTTTTCAGATTCTGAAGAGCTGAAGACTCTGACTTTTTGACTGCATCAAGCTCCTGAATTGCATACTGCAATTTTTCTTCAGTGAGGTCTATTTGAGAATCAGAATTGCGGATTTCTTCCTTGATTTTTGCAGTTTCCTCGCAGATAAGCTTATTCTCTTTCCTTGCTACCTCCGATTCGGTCTTCAACTGTTCAAGTGTCACAGACAGACTGGATAAAATTGATCTCGCCTTCTTCTCAACTGCAGTTGCAGTTTCCAATTTAGATTTCGCTCTCAGCAGCTGTGAATTAAGATTTTGAACAGTTATATCAACTTTCTCTTTCGCTTTCTTCAACTGAACTGTTTCCTCTGTGATATGCTCCAGCTCATTCCTTATGATATCCATTGAGGTCATGAACTGAAAACCCTCTTCCCTAGTTGAAGCCAATTCTTTCTTAGCTTCCTGCAATTCTTTAGTCATGGATTTCAGTGAAGAGGAATCCTCCAATTGTTTGTTCTTACGAAAACTGCCTCCCAGATGTTTCATGCTGTAATTTCTTTGTACTTTTGCGTCCTTATCTTTAGCAAGATTCAGTTCATTCTGTATCAAATTCACGTCATATAATGTAACAGCCAATTTAGACTCAAGATCTTTAGAGCTGCTGATTTCCTCTTTGACATTGTTCTTTCTGTTCTTAGTTTCCTGCATTGCAGACGAGAATTCTCGTGCTTCCTTCTCTCTTTGAGCTCGAATTTCTCCAAATTCTTTCAAGGCCTCAATCTGTGCCAACTCAACTAGCACCTGCTCCTCATTTGCCTCATCAATCTTCTTCCTGAGACCTTCCGCATGGCTCATATCAGACGATAATTTAGAAATTGAGGTTGCTATTTCCTTCTCTGCCCGAGTTTTCGCTTCCAAAACAGAAGCCATCTCAAGCTTAAGTTTACTAAGTTCTTGTTTCACACCTTCCAACTCCCTTATCACTTCTGCATACTGATGGCTCTCATCATTCCCAGCAATTAAAGCCATATCTCGGCGCTTACTCAACTTGCTTAGCTTTTCCATGTCTCTCACCTGAGCTTTTACCTTCAAATTTGATTTCTCAGTCTGTAAAACAAGCTCTTTCACCGTTCTTTTCGCCTTCGAGAGCTCTGATTCTGCTATCCACTTTTAGCCGACTCTGCAGCACTTCTGTTCTCTTTATATCTAACCAAGTCTCTCTTTGCCATGTGCAGATCCTTAGCTCTCGAGCAAGACTTGTAAATGAATTCAACAACTCAATATTTACAAATAACACCTCAAACTAACTTACATACAGTGCTTAAAATTAACAAATAAATGGGGTTTATCTGTTCTTAATTATTGTCAGTTTTATCATACCTCAGGTAAATCCATCTGGTCTGGTGTCTTCAGTGAAGAACTGCTAGTTTCAAGAACTCTTTCTCCATACATATTAACAGCTTCCTTCACTGTCCCAACTCTTCTTCTATCATCAAACACGCCCCTATCCATGCTATCACTGCTCTATCAAGGAAGAAAAATAAACATTTTTTCAGGCAAAGTCTAGCAACACAGTACTCGAATCGCTACAGATGTTCAACAAAACAGAATCTGGGTCTGCTTCCTTACAACAAAAAAACACAATCATGCTACACATTATAGTTCCAACATATGAATAAACGCAAGAAGTCTTGATAAACAAAACAAAAATCATATCATCATCAGGAAAACTTACCTCAAAGTGTGCTAAATATATATGTGTGTCTTGTTAGATAGATGAGTAGTCCATGTTTTATTAGCTAAGAATTGGAAGAATAAGTATTAACAGATAAAACGGCAGTGGAGAGAGAGAGAGAGCGAATCAGGATGGTTGAAAAAAAAATTATAATACAAATTTAAGAGATAAAAAATCAACGTGCCATCACTGCCATAAAAATTAAACCGGGGAGACGGAGAAGACAAATTGATGACAGAATATTTTTGTCTCCTAGGTGCCATATCATCTTCGACGTCTGGACACGGTGAGCTCTGTCAGCACAGCACCCACCTCGTCTGTGCATGCAAATAATCCACGTCACTGGTAAGAGAAAGGACATGTTCGACTTCTATCCACCACCTGTTGTTTCTGTCAATAAACAAGACCAGAGGCTTGAAAGTTGAAACTAACATTCCTCACTCTCATCTCTCTGAAACATCCTCCATTACTATGAATTTTGTGTTCAAATCAGTTGAAATGGAATCATTGTTTAGGATTTAGGTTGACTGTAAGGTTTGTTGAATTAATGATAAATTAGCTATGAATATGATAATTATGATTGATTTGATCAAAATAATTATTTCAATTAATTATGTGTTGTGTTGAATTTTGGACAAGTTGTTGAATTTAGGGACTTTATGTGGATTATTTTAATTAACTAATTATGTTATCAACTATGTTGATGATTTCATGTAATAGATTATGAATGTGACAGAATTATAATGAATTACACATTGCATTGAGTTGTGGATAAGTTGTCGAATTTGATATATTTTCTTAATTGTTTTAATTTTGTATGAATATAAGTTTGATTTAATGCAATTGATCTTGGAAATATCAATTAGATTTGATATCATGAATTATGTTTAATTTTGGTCAAGTATGCTTTTGCGTTAAATTTTGAAAATTCATCTGAATTTGATATATTTTCTTAATTGTTTTAATTTTGTATGAATATAAGTTTGATTTAATGCAATTGATCTTGGAAATATCAATTAGATTTAATATTATAAATTATGTTTAATTTTGGTCAAGTATGCTTTTCGCGTTAAATTTTGAAAATTCATCTGAAATTTGCTATGAATTTGGCTAATTAAAGTTGGTATAATGCAATTTTATTAAAATTTTATCCAGTTGTTCAAAATCCAATTTGTTAATTTTTATTTTTATTTTTATTATAGCAATGGCATAAAAAATAATTTTATAAGAAAATAATTTTACATAAAAACACATTTTATATGTTATTTACAATTTTCCTCCGCAAGTTTTTCATTATTTTTTAAATTAATAAAATATATTAATAATATAATTTTTCTTTTATATAAAAATATTTTACTTTTCAATTTAAAATTCAAGATATTTTTAAATATGATTTTTTTTATTTACATTTTCATATTTAATCAGTTTCGTGACTGTGATTTTATCATAAACTTAATATAAATAAATGTATTAAAAATATAATATTTAATGATAACGTTTAATATTAATTAAATAAAATTAATATTTTATAATTAGGTTATTATAAATGTGTTGATTTTTTATGAAGATAATTTTATGTATTTTTAAATAAACAATTCATTTTCATAAAAAAAAATAATGTTTTTATTAAATGAGAATATTTTACCCTCCTTTTTATTTATTAATATTTGAAGGGATCATTTAGCTCAGGGAGAACATAGCAAGGCCCATAGCCATTAAAATCCATAAAATGTCACCTTGCCGCAGCAGCCCATAAAGCCCATTTTCACTCTCCTACAGTTCGGCTTCCGACCTCGACCTCACCTCTAACCAGGTTAGAGCAACTGCAGCGGGAGAAGCCAAGCAAAATTTTTAAAATGATTTTTTGAATGGTGTATATAATAATTATATATAGCTTTTTTAATAATATCTGTTTTAATGATAAAAGTTATTTTTTTATATTATTTTAAATATAGTGTAATTATTTTTTATATATTCTTTCTCCTCCCCTCTCATCTCTCTTATTCTCTCTCGGCTCCTCTCATCTCTGAAATCATCCTCTCCCTGTCGATTGTAAGCTCGTCGTCGATCTGTAAGCTCATCTCCTCTCCTCTCTCTCTCTCTCAGTTTGGATTTGGGGTATTGTTAAAGGAGAAGATTGTGAGGGCTGGCTTCGTGGTTGGTTTTATTTTTGGTTTTTGCAAGGTTTTTTGAGTGTTATTCTGCTGAATTCTAACATCTCAGAGCATCGACGGGGCTTTTATTTTTGGGTTTTGCAAGGGTTTTTTAGTGTTATTTTTGGGTTCTACGTTGAAAAATTGTAAAGATAAATTGACAGAAATTATTTTTGGGTTCTTCAAATTGTGAATGAAGATGTATGCTTTGCGTGTTTTGGGTGTTTTAATGGCTGAACAGTGATTCCAACGGGAAAAAATGTATTATGCCTTCTCTTTCGTCTCTGCCATATATAGCAGCTCAATCAACCAAAGCTAATTTTAGCTGCGTGTATAGCTCTCCCGCTGGAGCGTATACAGTAGTAAAAAAGAGCTAAAAATATATTATTTTATTTATACCTCCCCATATAGCTCCTCCCGCTGCAGTTGCTTTAAAAGAAATTATTTTCTTATTTCTTTAATTTGCTTATATTAAAAGTTAATGGACATATAATCTGAGAATTATCTGCTTAGAAATTCACAGAAATGGCAATATTTGATCAAGCAATTAGACGACTGTCATTATCATTATCAAGAAGAAGAAGCAGCTTAAGCTTCTCAACTCTTTCTTCCAATCCTCTAAGAGTCTGTGTTGTTGGAGCTGGTCCTGCTGGCTTCTACACTGCTGAAAAGGTAATTACAAATTTAATGCACCGTTTTCTTAATTTTTGTGCCTAAATTACAATCATTAGATGTAATTAGATGTTGAAGGCGCATCAAGGAGCTGAAGTTGATATCATAGATCGTTTGCCCACGCCTTTTGGTTTAGTCCGCTCTGGCGTGGCTCCTGACCACCCCGAAACTAAGGTCATTTCTTCTTCTTTTTCTATGTTTCATTCTCTGTACAACTTCGCCAATTTTTTCTATTCGTAGAATTTTCGTGGAGAAGAAATGCTTTTTACCTTTTAATATTTTGATTATGATTTAGAGATCGTGATTTCTCTATTTGTAAATATTTTAGTCAAATGGTGATGGCTCAGTAATACCCGTGTCTAGAAAATTCGTTTTTTCTTCCTATTTGAAATAGTTAAATTTTGAAATAAAATTTCTGTTGCTAGTGTTAGTTTTGGTGCAAAATGATTTGTCTTAATTGAGCTTAGTATACCAGAAAACTTGCTACAGATTGTGATGAACCAGTTCTCAAAGGCTGCGCAACATGAACGGTGCTCCTTTTTTGGAAATGTCACTCTTGGGTCCTCTGTCTCTCTTTCAGAACTTCGCGAGCTGTATCATGTGGTGAGTTAACAGTACTTGTATTTAGCTTGCATTTTATCTCCTATGCTTGATTAGTTTTGCTAACTTTGTAAATGCTATGAGCAGGTAGTGCTTGCTTACGGTGCTGAGAGTGATAGAGCTCTAGGTATTCCAGGAGAAGTATGTCTGATAAAAGTAGACACTAATATATTAAAAAAAAATACTTTTAAGGCTTTTGTTTAAATGATTATGGCTGCATAGAGTTGCAATTCCAGTTGTTTATATCTTCCCTCTTATGTACTCTTTTCTTTGTTGTAGTATTTGTCAGGGATACACTCTGCTAGAGAATTTGTTTGGTGGTATAATGGGCACCCAGATGGCAAAAACTTGAGTCCTGATTTGAAGAGCACCGATACAGCTGTTATTCTAGGCCAGGTAATCAGAATATTGCTATTGTTTTCACTAAAGTTGTGGTTTATAGAGATGATTTACGCAAACCACAAAACTCTGATTTGGATATGCAATGCTGATTTGCTATTAGACATAATATTGGAAACGGGGAAATGCTATTAACTTCAAGGGAATTGGTTAAGATGAGGTAAATATGATCTCTTAAAGGGTGATTTGGTGTGTTCTATATGGTGCAACTAATTTTAAATGATGAATTTGTTCAATGGAAATAAGTAAGGACACAATGATGCTAATTGAAAGAGATGAGTGGAAACATAATTCTGTATGTAAGATAAATAAGAAATTACTTAAAAATTACAGTGGTAGATGCCTTTAACGAGTTTAAACATGCATCGTTTTTTTCTGCTGGAAGATCCAAAAGGCACAATTTCCAAGCAATCTGAATAAAATTCTGTTTGTAGTAAGTTTAGTACTTTATGTTTTCCTTTTCTCTTGTAAGTTGAAACCGGATTAGGGTTACACAGGCATGGTGTGTCAGTAAGCTTAGATTCTGATGCTGGGATTTCATTGGTTGTTTAAATGGAAAATTATGCTATTGTGGGTAACACATTCCATGAGGGGTAGTGCTAAGTTTCTGTTAGCATCATAAGCTGTACAGTAGCCTTGACAAATTTGAAATATCCAATCAAGATGTTTAAGATTTCAGAATGCTAAGGATGATTTTAGCTCTCATCTTTTTCATGCCATGCTTGTTAGGTGTTTTGCTCAATTCTAAGTACGCTAGACTTTCAGTATATTCAAAAGTGTGTAAATAATCCCAAAATTATAAATAGCAGCTCCCTGTTGGTTAAAACACCTTTCATCCTTCCCTTCCCAAGTAGTGTGCAATAATAAAAATACAGATGAAACTTTCCCATGACAATTCTCTAATGATTTCTCAGGGCAATGTAGCGCTTGATGTTGCCCGTATCCTCCTACAATCAACATCAGTGCTGGCAACAACTGATATTGCCAGTCATGCTTTGGAAGCTCTAGAGCAGAGCTCTATAAGGTTTTTTTTATCGAACTATTTGACAGGGATCAGATAGATCTGTTGCTAGCTTTTAGGTTGTCAGTGGTAATGCTCTAATTATAATTGCAGAAAGGTATATCTAGTTGGAAGACGTGGACCAGCCCAGGCAGCTTGCACTGCAAAAGAGCTGAGAGAAATTCTTGGTAATTCTTAGCTTGTTGTCATTTATCTTGTATCCTTTATATGTTGATTTGAATTCTTAAGGCTTGCTGAAAACATGATGATTTGGACTAAAGTATTGCTCTTTTGACCCATGTCTTGTTTAATTCTGAGCTAAGAGAACTGATCCTTATTTGTTTCAAATGTGATGTCTTATTATGAAGTATTATATATATAAGTCTATGTGCAGGACTAAGAAATTATTATTTATACCAATTATTTATTTTGAGCATGTGCTGTAATAAGTATGTGATATTCATGTTCTCTGTTTGATTGTTCGGCACATAAATCCCAGGCATTGACTTGCACATTTCATTTGAATGGTTGTAGTTGATGTTAAATAAGAATTATTGCTGAATATATGCAATTGACTTTGTTAATATGCTTATTCAGAGGTCGTTTTTTGGTTTTACTTTCTTACTTATAGAATACCATTGCTGATATTATGTTATTGCTGTAGGTATTAAAGATTTGTATATTCACATCAATGAAGTTGATTTACATAAAAGTCCAGAAGATGAGGTAGGTATCAACATTATTCATATATATGCTTGTTTAATAGACATGTTCTTTATTTGTTTTTTCTTTGTAGCAGAATATACATAATGACTGCCACTATCGTTGTTACTATCATTATTTTCTTGTTCTTGCGATGCCTTTTAATGAATGTTCTAAAATAGTCAAACTCAATGTGATCCAAATTGCACTCATTCTAGTGTAATTGAGCAATCTCTTCATGCCTGTGGTTAAAGAAATTAACATATAAAATATGAATTGAGCAATCTCTTCATGATGTATTTGAACAATTCTAAGTGCTTCTGACTTGGATAATTTGGAGGATCCAGAATCCCATGAAGAAAGAAATGGTGAAATATTTTTGAAAACATGACCAACATTTTTTGTCTTTCTAGCCTAGGTCCTATTTATTGGTGAAATAATACTTTCAAGCACCAACTTGATTACATTCTTCTGTCTTTTGGGTTTCATCTTTATACTCTTAGTGCCTAATCTCTTTTATTAATGGTTCTGTGTTTCTGTGTCTGTATGCTTTCTTTTGGCAAAGGAAGTGTTTAAAAATAATCGAATCCATAGGAGGGTTTATGAGTTGCTTTCAAAAGCAGCTACTTCAGCACCTTCTCATCCTAGTTCAAATCAGCATGAACTTCACTTTGTTTTCTTCCGGAAACCTGATAGGTTTCTAGATTCAGGTGAAGGCAGTGGTCGTGTTGCTGGTGTGCATTTTGAGAAGACAATGCTTAAAGGTGCTTTTCTCTCTATAAATGGTGTGGTTGTGTAGAGTCTCCATGTTTGCGTTGTTGTTTACATGTTTAGAAAACGTTTTACTTGTAGTTGAATATTTCTATGTTGCAGTACAGCATTGTCCCACCTGCTGTGTGTTGCACAGCATTTGAACAGAAGTTTGTTAATCGCTTATCATCATAATACTCAGAATGATGTTTTACAGGCAATCAGACCTTGTCTTACAGTCAAGAAAATTAGCATTTTATTTTTCACTTCAATTATAATTATGAGTGAGATTGTTTGAAGTTCCATGAGAAAGAAACTCCAGAGCTGTCAAAATAAAGATTGCACTGTTCCATGTTCTAATCTAATTGAGTTTCATCACGCCAGTGTTAAATATGCTTATTCTATTTTGCAGCTGTTGGCCCTGGAAAGCAGATTGCTGTGGGTACTGGATCATATGAAGACCTTGACTGCGGGTAATTTTTTCCTTTTATTCGTTAATCTTGGCTAGTTATGCATTTTTCCATGTTAATCTGTGCTTCTTATGAGCATGTTTTCTGTTATAAGTACAATTACTTTTAACTTCACATGGCGCTATAATGAAGATGGATTTGGTCATTGCCTGACCAGCAATGTGAATAGTTGTAAATTAATTTGTCTTAGGTGACATGATTCATGTACCCATTGTATGATAAAGGAACTCAACAATTTGTAATTATGCTTAACCAACTCATTAGTATGATCTATTGCTTACATTTTTGCAATGTCCATTTCTGCTTTGCAGGTTGGTGCTAAAGAGCATTGGTTACAAATCAGTGTCAGTCGATGGATTTACCATTTGACCATGAAAAAGGTAATTTGAAAAGAAAAGAAAAGATAAAAGGATATTGTACCCTTTCTGATCATTATTGCTGGATGTGTTTTTTTACCCATGAAAAGTGGTATAAATCTTCCAAAGTTGCTTGATCAATTATTTAGCTCAACATGTCTACAAAATCCTTGAAGAAACTTCTTAAAATTTAAGCAACGAGAACTATAATGAACAAGGTCAGGAGGCTTTGTCAGATTCTTATATCGTTTTAAATTTTGAATTTTCTTACACATGTATAGTTGCGTGTGTACTGGTTCGAAACAAGCATCTGGCAAAACCATCTCTAGGACTAAACCATCTCTAGGACTCGGTTGCTTGCATCTACTGAAATTTTTAAATGTTTGATTGTGTAAACTGATTTTCCATCCTCCTCTCATGGGTTCTTTCCAGGTGTGGTTCCAAATATTAAAGGTCGGGTTCTTGCTGATACTTCAGGAGATCCTACGCAGCTCGAGAAAGGTCTGTATGTCTGTGGGTGGTTGAAGAGGGGGCCAACTGGGATTATTGCTACAAATCTCTACTGTGCTGAAGAAACAGTAAGTCTCTCTTGCATCCCGCTATGCATCCCAGTTCGTTTTCATTATTTAGAAACCTTGCTTTAATCACTAAGCTGCTGCATGATAGGTGGCGAGTATATCAGAAGATGTTCATCAAGGAGAGATAGCTTCCACATCTACCTTCCCAAAGCCTGGCCGACAGGGACTCCTCCAGTTGCTTGATAGTAGAGATGTTAGAGCTGTACCATTCAGTGCCTGGGAAAAGATCGACTCTGAAGAGAGAAGGCTTGGGAATTTGAGAAGTAAGCCCAGAGAAAAATTAACCACATATGGAAAACCTACTGAAAGTTGCCACAGAGTGATATATGCATAAATTTTGAGGTCAGATACATTTTATTATTCTTTTGAACAAGTAAATGTGACTTCAGTTTTGACTTCCTCATCATCGATTACCTCTTGGGTTGAAGCACTTTCCAGCCAGCCTCTTTTTGGTTCTGACTTGAAGAGTACTATTTGTTCTCTTTCTCAATTTATAGACAAAAAAATAATTGCAACTAGACAAAGCTTAGTCTCTGAAATTCAAGATTTAAGAAATTATCTTATTGGTTGTCAAAAAAGAGAGGAGATGTCTGATTTTAGCTGCCAAAAGAAAAGGGGGTGGAAATGATTGTGCAATACATCAATGACTAAATGAATTGATTATCATTCATGTATATTTATTCTAGTTCTTTTTTTGCTCAACTTTATACTGAAGCCATGCTGTTGTGTGATGATGTGTTCTTAACTCTTAAATTATTTAAATTAAACTTATCACCAAGAAAACTTAGTAAATTAAAAAAAAAAAAAAACTAAATGAAAAAAAATAAAAGTTTAGTAACGTGGGAGCTGTAAGGGCTTTGACAAAAAGGCTAGGTGAGCTTGCCAAGCCTGTTTGCGCAATTTTTGTTTAATTGATGATGTTTATATAGTTTTTTTCTCTATTTTTTAAATTTATATTTAGATTAGTATATATTTTTATTTATTTTAATTTTATTTAGTTTTTTTTTAAATGACGATTACTTTTTGTACAATTAAATTTGAAAAGTTTTTTTTTGATTCATCTATATTTTATTTTATCTTTTGTATAGATGAATTTTATTAAAACAAAAACAATTTCCTTAGATAATAATAATTCTAATATTTGCAGCTTTGCATGATTTATTTTATTTTATTCAATCAATTTAATTTGTGCATCTATTTATATTATTATTGGCTTGAATAAAAAAAACTATTTTAATAAATAAATTTTGCAAACACAATAGGGTAAATATCTATTTTTTCTAGATTAAATATGTTAGTTTACAATTGTCTCTTGATTTTTTAAGTTTTATTTAAATGTCATTGATTACTTTTTATTTATTTATTAGCACACATAATTATTCATTTACTTGATTACATGTATTCATAAAAAGTTTTATTTGAACTTAGAGTTTTTTAAACTATATAAATGTGTTGAAAAAACCTATATATTCAATTATTTTTATAAAAAAAAATAAAAATATATGACCCCTGATGGAGCACGAGTCATATAACTAGTATATAATAAACCTAATGAATTCAAGAAGATAAATGACGATGTTAATCTTCCTCTTTAACTATCAAGGTTGAGAGTAAAAATGGTAATGAGTACATGTGGATTGGTTGTTTTGATATCCATATCTCATCCATCATTTATCATGTAAAAAATTTAGATATTCATCAGGTTTCAGTTATCTAATAGATATCTATTATCTACAATTATTTACTAATCAATAAAAAATAAAATAGTTAATACACACACACACACACACTTTTGATGTATGTATATGTAATAAAATAATAAAATGATAAATATTATTTATTTATTTATATATAATGTTTTATATCAATATTATTGTTTATATATCATATTATATTAAAAAAATATAATGTAATATAATTTTATATTTTTGAGTTACGTTCAATGAGTTTGGATTTAGTTTGACAATATCTATATATTACTCATTATTCATCAAATCTAAAACTTTCTTATCTATTTAGGTTGCTATTTATCATATTCAGATTAAATTATTATCCCTATAGCTAAATGAGGCTGTGAAATCACTGTTCATCCATACTGATTTCACTGTGGATTTGAACAGTGTATTTCACTACCTCTTTTGCATTCTTCTTTGACCGTTCATACAATGACTTTGGTTTCCTTATGATTGTTCATGCTAATTAATTAGCATGAACAATTTCACTGCTTTTTTCATTCTTCAGCGATGGTTCATGCTAATTAATTAGCATGAAGAATGCTTTTGTTTTTTCTGGGACTGTTCATGTCAACTAGTCATTTTTGTAAACCTAATAATATTTTTTTTATTTTGTCATTTATTTTATTTTATTGCTTACTCTTTTGTTATATTTATTTATTTATTTTATTCTTCTAGGTAATTTTGTTCTTTTCATTATTTATGCAATAATAATAATAATCATTTGAGATGTTTTTATGAAATGATTTTGTAAAGACTAATAATGTTTATTTATTTTTTTCATTTATTTTATTTTTTTTGTTTACTCTTTGTTATAATTTTTAGTATTTTTTTTATTCTTCAAGGTAATTTTTTTTCCCATTATATATGCAGTAATAATAACAATAATTTGAGATATGTTTTTTCTTGCTTACTCTTTTATTAAAGTTTTTGAGTTTTTTTTATTCTTCATGGTAAGTTAATAATTTTATTATTTTAACAATACTAATAATAATAATTTAAGGTATTATGATCTTGATGATAATAGTGACATTTTTTTTTACATGATAATAGCAATTATAATTTATTGTAATAGTTATAGTCATTGTTGTTGAAATCGTGATTTGACTCATAAAATCATAAAATTCAAAAGAACAAACCTGATAAAATCGGGTAAAAAAATCGGACACCGTTAAAATCAGAACAAAATTGTTAAAATCGACCAAAATCATAAAATTGGACTCGGATTCATCATGTTTCCCCGCTCTCTCTCTCTCTCTCTCTCTCTCTCTCTCCAATGGTTATTTTTTAAATGCACGCATAACTTTAAAATTTATACTTAAATTTTTTTCAATTAATTTTTTTTGGGTATTTTTAGATTATTTTCATGTGTTAATATTGAAATAATTTGTTAGAGTTGGAGCTAGTACTAACAATATCGGTGATGGTACTAGTAGTAGTACTAATAATCCTTTCAATAATAATGTTTTTGATGAATTTTATAAACAACAAGGAAGATGAAATGAGGTTAATTTTAGTTTTACATAGCACGCCAACATAATATTTATTTTAAATTTGTTAGTTTTTACCTAATAAAATTCTATGGATATAATTGTTTTGTAATGTATTTTAAGTTATTTTAAAAGTTTTATGGCTATAATTATGTTGTATTGTATTCAAAAATATTTTACTTATGATTTTATGATTTTTCTATCTACACGATTTTAACTGCAATTTTACAATTTTTATATGAAAATATTTTATGATCTTTACAATCTGATTTTACGACCCGAGTTCAAAAACCAATTCCATGTCGTGTCAAAATCTTGATTTTGACAACCTTGGTTATAGTGCTTATAATGTAACTAAATATGACTTTGATGGTAATAGTAATAATAACTCATAAAATAATATAAAAATATCAATAATGACTAAAAAATTATAATAATGATAATAATACTAATTATAATTGAAATAATATTAATAAAAACAACGATTTTGGTTATCTTGATGATTATTGTTATAATAATGACAACAATTATAACAATATTGTTAATAATAATTAGAATATTAATCATTTACAATAATAATTATAATAGCAGTTATAATAATTATGAGAATTTAAGAATCATGATGATTAAAATGTAATAATAATTGAAATTATTCATTAGTCGATGTTGTTTTTGTTCATAATTGACTTTCATGGCTTTTTTATATATGATATTTCAGATTTAATATCATGTTAATAAAAAATATACGAAGCCACACATAGATAAAATAGGTGGGAAATTTGGGCCAAATTATTTACAATGAAAAAAATATATGAGTTACTTACCCTGCACTTCGATGCACATAGACAATGTACTCGATTAAATAATTATCCAAACATTTCGAATAATAACAACATTCAATCATTTCATTGCACAAAACAAATAACCCATTTGAAATATATTTTATCGATGATAATTTAACTAATTAAATTTTTAGTTAATCAATGAAAACATGCACAACAATCAATAATTTTACTACTTAAAAAAACTCAACGTAGCACACTAGCAATGCAACTCGTCATATCTAAATGAGAGCATGAATTTACTTAAAAACGTTTTTGTCGTTTGAATTTATTGGCAAATCCACCGAATCTAATTGCTCCTCCCTAGTCACAGCTCATCTTCTCCTCATCTTTGACCCATCTTAGATGATATGCATTATTCACGTCTCCTCTCTAATAAATGATCACCTTTAAAGCTCCAGTACGTGTAGATGTAGGGGTTGGCGGGTGCTGCAGAGTTATTCGGGACCATCTGGGTCTTGGAGTGGAGGATTTGTAAGAAATATTGGTTTGTGTTCGTATATGATTGTGAAGCTATGAGCTATCTATAGTAGGTTTCAGCTTGTATGGGATAAAAGGTTTTGAAAAATAGTTTTGGAATCGGATTTTAGAGTTGTAGTTGGCTCATTAATGGGGAGAGTGTGAGAGTAGATAGAAATTATAATCTTATCATGCAAATTAAAATATATGTTGGGCAGAGATTGGGAAAGTTATAATAGTTCATGTTTACAGGGAGACCAATTGTGTGGTTAATTTAGGGTTAACTAGAGATTTGTTAGACCAAGGGACAAATAATATACCGAGCCCCGGTAGGACTTTACATTTTGTTTTACTATGACCTTATTGGGATCTACGATTCCTCATTTCATTTTGAAGGGTGTAATGCCCCGATTTTTACCAAAACAAAACTTCAAATATGCTATTATTTGACAGTCAAGTATATATACTCAAGCAAGAGATTACATGTATGTGTATATATATTATCACTAATATTTTTTAGACACACACACACACACAAGGGTTAACTAATTAAATTTTTAGTTAATCAATAAAAACATGCATAACAATCAATCAGTTTGCTACATCAAGAAATATACGAAGCCATATATAGACAAAACAAGTGGAAAAATTAAGCCAAATTATTTACAATGAAAAAATATGACTTGCCTTGCATTTCGATGCACATAGACAATGTACCAATTAAATAATTATCCAAACATTTCTAACAATAGCAACATTCAATCACTTCGATGCAGCAAAACAAATAACCCATTTGAAAATGATTTTATCTATAATAATTTAACTAATTAAATTTTTAGTTAATCAATGAAAATATATACACACAACAATCAATTAATTTACTATATCAAAAAAAACTCAGTACAGTGCACGGGCAAGACAACTTGTCATATCTAAATGAGAGCATGAATTTACTTAAAAACGTTTTTTTTTTTTTTTTTAAATTTTGTAATTCAACAATAGATTCATTTGAATTTATTGGCAAATCCACCGAATCTAAGTGCTCCTCCCTGGTCACAGCTCATCTTCTCCTCATCTTTGACCCGTCTTAGACGATATGCATTATTCACGTCTCCTCTCTAATTAATGATCATCTTTAAAGCTCCAGTACGTGTAGATGTTGGTGTATGTAATTTCAAATCTGCTATTATTTGACAATCAAGTATATATATAGTCAAGCAAGAGATTACATGTATAAATATTAGTGATAATATATATATATATATAAACACACACAAGGGTTAATACGAGAGAACCTTGTTGGAAATGGGGATACTACGCGGCGCCATGACCATGTGGATCTGTCTCGCAACAATTAAATCCTGAGGTTTTGTATATAAACAGATAGAAAAATTCAACAAAATCTCCTATTCTTCCAAGTTCTACAGCACCATGTCTCCTGATCTCTCTGTTATCCTCCCTCGTGTTCTCATCGTCTCTAGACGTAGCCTCCGCAAAAACAAATTTGTAGATTTTGTCGGTACGTTTTCGTTCTTTGATCATTCTTGATTTGTTCATATGATGATTAGGATTGATAATATTTTGTTTATTTTCAGGAGAATATCATCTTGATCTTATAGTTGGATACGGTGCAGTGCCAGTTATCGTGCCCCGTGTTAGTGGGGTGCATATGCTGTTAGATAGTTTTGAGCCTATCCATGGAGTTCTTCTCTGTGAAGGAGAGGACATTGATCCATCTTTATATGAAGCTGAGACATCTAATCTTTCACCAGAAGAATTAGAAGAAATCAGGAGGATTCATTCAAGTGATACAGCTATTGATAGAGAGAAGGATTCAATTGAGTTAAGGCTGGCAAAACTTTGCCTTGAAAGAAACATACCTTATTTGGGAATCTGCAGAGGATCTCAAGTTCTAAACGTTGCTTCTGGGGGTACCCTTTATCAGGACATTGAAAAGGAGATTTCAAAGAAGATCCAGGAATCTCAAAGAGTGAAGCACATGGATTATGATAATTATGATGGGCATAGACACGTGGTTAAGGTAGTAGAGAACACCCCCTTGCATGATTGGTTTAGGGATTCTCTGGAAGAAGATGAAATGCAGATTTTGGTTAATAGCTATCACCACCAGGGGGTGAACAGATTAGCACAGAGATTTGTGCCAATGGCGTTCGCACCAGATGGATTGATTGAAGGGTTTTATGATCCTGATGCGTGTAATCCTGAAGAGGGCAAGTTCATAATGGGACTTCAATTCCATCCAGAACGAATGAGGCAGGACGGCACCGACATGTTTGATTATCCAGGATGCCCAATGGCCTATCAGGTTTACGCATGATCTTTTACGGGACAATTTGATGAAATAATGTATAATTGATATGAACATGGTCTGAGATAGAATTATTATGCAGGAATTTGTCAAGGCTGTGATTTCTTATCAGAAGAAGCTCAATAGTACTTCATCTGTGCCCAGGCCTCTCGAGCTAGATCAAGCAATGGAGAAGAAAAGGAAGGTTATAATTAAAAGTTTCTCTCTTGCAAGAAACATATACAGTACTGGCCAAAAAATGAATCCATCAAAGGAATCAGAACTACAACCTGGAGCAGAATTCCTAGAGGTATATTCACTAATCACAAAATGTTTGAATATTGTTTCAAGTTCATAGATTTTGTTTTCAGGGTTTTGATCTTGTGTCATCAATGATCATTTTATCCATGCAGTCAAACACAGCTTTGAGCATAGAACAGGAGAATAGATTGAAGCAGATGGGTGCAACAGTGAGGAATGCGGGTTCCTACATTGAAAGACTGAAGATGAACGAGGAGAGGGAAAAAATGGCAGAAAATGTGATGGGAAAAATGTCTGTAGAGCAGCTGTCCGACTTGCTGTCTTTCTACCATATGATGGGACAGATTTGCTCAGAAGTTTTAGAAAGAAAGCTGAATGGCTTTGTTCATGGCATCGGTTCTTGATATATTGTTTTTCTTGCTTTGCTTTCTCATTGATGTATCTGTTAATTTATCTACACTAAAAACTTAAACTGCTAAATGAGCTCCATAATATAATTTATAATATTTTCTAACACATCTTCTCAATTAAAAATCATTTGGGCTTTAAACTTGTACAAGTTCACATTACATTGTGCTTGATTTTTATCAAATAAAATGGGATGGTGAGATTCGAACTCGTGACCGTTGGGTCAACAACATTCTGATACCATGTTAATGAATTATCTCACCTAAAAACTTAAGATATTAAGTAAGATTCATAATATAATTTATATTATTTTTTAACAAAATTACAATTTATCAAGACACAGGAAACTTGGGTAAACAGTTCATGTTTTTCCTGTATTTAACTTCTGTTGTCTCCTTCACATGATATGATCAGAAAGCGTAACATCAATATTTGTAATTGACTGGTTTATTAATCGTAGCCACTGCTTTCCTGTGAAAATAGAACTACAAAAGGAAGGGCTTGATAAAAAGAAATCTGCCAGCAATGTTCATACCCAATGCTCATAAATCTGTTTCAAAAATATTTTTTTTAAAAAAATTGAATTTTTTATTTTAAATTAATTTTTTTTTGGTGTTTTTTAATTATTTTCATATGCTGATATCAATTTTTTTTAATATTATTTTAATATATTTTTGTAATAAAAACACTTTTAAAAACAAATTCAACCACCGTTAATCTCCTAAAATCACGAAGAATCTCGAAAGCAGATTTCTCTATCTTCTTCTCCCTTCAGTTCACTTTCACTAGGGAATCGTTTATGGTTTATCTGACATTTCAGCTTCAGAAAAGCCAGCCTATTCATCAATAAATGCACGTCATCCGCGGCGATAATTACGCTAAAAATGCAATCTATTTATTGAATAATAACATTTTTATTTCCTTTTAAATGATTATAAATCCTTAAAATAATTTAACCACACGCTTACTATATATAAGTTTAAGTTTATCTTGTTCACATTTAATTTTTACTTTGTGTTCAAATAATATCATTAATATTTTTTGATAATATCTAGAGGGTATTTTCTTATAACATCAACAAATGTTTATTGTCTTGATTAATCATTGTTGTTATTATTATTATTATTTGTTTTTTTATATAATTATACTATTAAATTAACCTAACTCACTAATCCTAGTCAAACAAACCAGATTTTGTTTTCTAAAATTATTGTCATGTTCTAAGTATTTTTTCTTGTTTTTAAAAATTTGATTTGTTGGGCTACTAAAAGGTTGTTTATCATTGTGTTTTAAAAACACTTTTGAAAATAAATAAAAAATTTTGGTGTTTTTTAGATTATTTTCATGTGTTGATGAAAAAAATAATTTTTAAAAAATAAATAAATAATATAATTTTGATGCATTTCTGAACAAAAAATACTTTCAAAAGTAACCATAACCATACTATCAAAATCATTAAAATGGTGTTTGACGCTGGGTTTTAAAAATGTTTTTTTTAAAAAAAATATTTGTTTAATTTTTAATTAATGTTTTTTGATGTTTTTTAGATTATTTTCATGTGATGTGATGTGATGATGTTAAAAATATTTTTTTTTAAAAAATAAATAAATATTATTTTAATACATTTCTAAGCAAAAAAATATTTTTAAAAGCAATCGTAAACATAATCTCCAACTAGCACTAATTACTAAGCACGTATGTATTTGTTGCTAAGCAGAGATGAAATGTGTGTTTAGTATTGCTTTTGCTTTTGTGGTTGAAGTTTTAAAAAAACAGTTTTATGAAAAACACTTTAGTTGCGGTTCAAAATAAGTTTTGAATTGTTTGGTTAAAACCGTAGTTGAGTTTGAGATTAATGAAAAAGCAGCTTTCATGTGTTTGGTTACTAGATTTTTTATATTACTTTCAAGTTATGAAATTACTTTAAAATATATATATTGTTTTTTAAATATTTAAGAATTATACTAATAAAATGTAATTAATAAAAGTAAATTATACACTTCTTTTTATTCTCTCATCAAACAACTTGTAATTTCATCACAAATTATAAATCCATACGTGAAGACCTCTTCGATCCCGGAACAACATATAGTAAAATATCATCTAAAATAAAATTAGGATTGCGAGACAAAAATTATACCGTGATCTCCTTCTAATATATTTATTTATTATAATTAATTTTTAGATTATTTTAATATTAAAATTATATTTCTTATAAGAAAATATAATAAATAATAATTTATTTTTATATTTTTAAATATATATATATATATATATATATAATATTTTTTTGTTGAAAATTAGGAATTGACTTTGGGTGGTAGAAACGCACAAGAACTCTCCAGAGTCCAGACTCGAAGTAACGAGCAGCCCAGCACTACAAGAAAGGCCTGGAAATAGCAGTAGCATAAACCATCCATCAAAATAAAATTTAAGAATTGTATTAGAGCCCAGCAATAACAGGACGTAAATCAACTCACAGAATTGCTGGATTGGATTGGATTATATTATAGCCCGAAATCCACATCCGATTATCTATTTAACTCGGGGTTGACAATTCCGTTGCGGTTGAAAGGACTAAAACATTTTATACTAGTAAAAAAATAATAATATTATTTTTATTTCGGTTTAAATTCCATCCCATTTTGGATTTTTTGGCTGGATACAGGTCGAAATATTTTGATTTCATTCCGCTCCTTCCGTTTAGGGCAAATAGTGTTTTTTTTTAAAATAATGACTAATTTTACAATATCAATCATCTCTTTTAATCCAACTGTTAGATTGAGATGAAATTTTATGAGGAGTCTCTTGACATATATATATATATTACGTTAAAATTTTATAGCAATCAGAGAATTAATGACCTTGCGAGATTGATGATGACATTCTCATAATATTATATATGTTCATAATTTTGTTCAGAAAAATCATTTTATTGTGTCTTTTCTTAGATTAAATCGGACAATTCTAAATAATTTTATTTTTGAATTTGAACTAATTTTTTTTAATTAATATATGTAATTATATACACACACAAACAATACAATTTTCAAAACAACATGCAAGGCTGAAACATTCCATTCTAATTAAAAAAACAAATTTTAATTTAAATGGGATTTCCTGTTAGAAAGCGCCCGAGTTACTTGAGCCGTGGGCAATCTCCTTCTTTCTGTGTGATTTATAGCCGAAGGTATCAGCTTTGACCTAGCTAAATCAGAGACAATGAAATCCATGACCTAGACACAAGACAACAGTTAAACTATTAAATACAATCACTTTCACAGGTAATGCAATTGTGAAGCAGACTCTCCTTCAGAATTCACCGGTACAAACATGGATTAGTTTAGGGATCAACACGTGGTTTATAAAAAAAAAAAAATGTGAAGCAGACTACTTTTCAACAGGTCGTCTGCATGCCGCGTGGATGAGTCCGCAAGTTGATGGACTTTCATGGCAGATGAGTGAAGATAGACGTGTTTCTCATCTCCAGCGTGGAAATATAAACCAGTGGTTACTTTCAGATTCAGCTCAAGCTCAGATTCGATTTGAAGATATATATTTTTTATTTTTTATTTTAAATTAAAAAAATAATATTTTTAGATTATTTTCATGTATTAATATTAAAAATAATTTATAAAAATAAAAAAATTTATTTTAATATAATTCTAAATAAAAAAACAACCACATCTACAGTCGGCGTATGGAATCCTGACGATGGACTCCCACCATGGAAGATATTGTAATTCAAAATTTATGACTTGAATATTGCCCCGCACCTTTCGCTACGGAATCCTTGTGAGGTGTTTGACGGGGAGTAGACAAACTGCTAGCATCAAGAAACGTAATTACCCCAGTTAGATTTATAATTATAATTATATCAATTAGAATAAAATAACAAAAAAATAATCTCAACCATATTTTCAAATAAATATTTATTTTTTATAACCATTTGATAGATGAATCAGTAGTAAAAGTTTAAGTTTAAGATGTTTGCTACTCTTGTGATTATTAATATGATAGCCACTAGAAACTTTATATGATCGATAATTTCAGGGTCCGTGAGATTAGTTGAGGTGTAAGCAAACTGACCTGGACACCAATATTATTAATAATAAAATATTTAATTTTTGTACATCTTCTAGGTCTTGGGTTGGTCCTATATCTGTTATTTTATAAGTGTTAAAACATAAAAGTAAAGGCAAACCTCAAAATCTGTTATTTTATAACTGTTAAAACATAAAAGTAAAGGCAAACCTCAAAAAAGTCTTCATTCTTTGAAATCAGATTCAATTCGATACTCTCAATATATAAATAAAACCTCAATGATCCTTCATTTACTTTTTAGCCTACAAATTAAATTGTTAAATAATCATATGAAGCATACAACTCTTCTCTTTTCATAGTGAAATCTCTAAAACTTCTCGTTTTCATTAATTCATATTTTAACTTGTATGATGGATCAAACTATATAAAAAAATAAAATCACATGATTTTCACATAATAATCTAAACATTATTATAACTTTAACAAAATAAAATAAACTAATTAAGAATATATTAACAAGTTGAGAGTACTATAGAGATGAAATAATGAATTTGCCATGAACTTTAATCTATTTATTGTCGAGCATCAACTTTGAAAGTTCCAAGTCAAGTCAAGGAAGGCTTCTTCGTCTCAGTTTCGTAAACCCAATGTCACGCAATCGGTTTTCAATTTAATTTCTCCACATTTATCTCTTAATTGGTTCACTATCCCAGTCCTAGTTGCTGTGTTCGCTGCTCCTTCCCTGCAAGTTGTAGCCTGTGGGATATCACAGTCCGATTTTATAATATATACTTCTTTTTACTCACATGATCATAGCTTTAAAACAAACGGTCCAACTTTTCTGGTTTTTTTAGTCAAAAGTTTTTCTCAAATTAATATACAATCTTCTCGGTATTTGTTATTTATTAACATATATAAGTTTAATAAAGTTATCTCAATGTAACCCAAGCGATTTAATAATTTTAAAAACAACTTAAATAACTAATAAAAAATAAAAACAACTCGAACAACTGGAATTTTATTTTTTTTATTTTGTTTAAGAAAGTTTTGTTGAACCTAGGTTTGCGCAACTGGACAACCCTATCATTCTCTGAATCTCTCCTAATTTCTTGTTATTAGGTATGAGAAAGGCCCACTTTCATGTTATCATCATCAACCGAATGAGTTTCCAAACTATGGTGGAATTCTTTGCGTGTCTTTAGCAGTATATTTGACTGATTCAATTCTGTTCTGTATGTCCAAGACAAAAAGAAATTATTGTGGCAGCCCTTTTCCCAGAAAAAAATAAATAAATTTATGTAGTCCACTAAGCATTCAAGTCTAAGTCTTGCGTTCACATCTATCCCATTATGATGTATTTATATACCTGAAACTGATGACCAGCATGAAACAATCCCCGAAACAGCCAAGCCCATTCTGCTAACACACAATTCCATTTCTTCCGCACTGCTTCCTCTTGCCGGAATGAATTCCTCAGTTTTTTCTTTCCTTTCTGATTTTGTTTTCTTGCTGTTGCTCTTCATTCAAATCCCCTCATCTTTAAGCAACGACGACCTGTTCACTGCCTGTAAGAAAGATTTTGCATGTGGGGGTATTTTCTTGGGTTTTCCTTTCTGGGGAGCTGGCAGACCAGCTGAGTGTAGAATTCCTGAATTGGAGCTCAAGTGTAATGAGAATAAAATCACCACGATGAACATCGATGAGGTTGCCTATCGTGTTTTGAAAATCAATCGTGAAGATGAAATTCTCAGGATTGACTGGGTTGGATTGTGTCCGCCTCAATTTATGAACAGACTTCAATCCTCAGATTTTTCGAGCCTGTTGACGGTTACAAATTTCGTACATTTACTTACGGTTGCACGGATGCTTCCTCAACCATATCTGGTCCCAAAAGCTTTCACTTGCAAAGAAGGAGAGAATGGTCCTGGGGAATTATGCAATGGTAGCGTCATTGTGCCAGTTTCTATAAACCAGATTTTTCTCCAGATTGGAATATGGCAGCTTTGGAAGAACGGTTGAAAAAATGGATTTGAGGTAAGATGGAAGGTCGATAGTGAGGCATGTAGGGAATGCAACAGGTCTTCGGGAGTTTGTGGTTTTAACAAAGTTACCAGTCAAACAACTTGTTACTATCCAGGTATGCACTCTCCTACTGAAATCAGTTTAATTATGAATTCCAGTCACTTAGTTCCGTTCTGTGTTTATGATTTGAAAAATGCTTGGACAGAAGTAAACATCAATACGATGATCTCTTAGAACCGCTTGAATAGTCAGTCCACTAGGAGGAGGGAGGGAGGGAGGGAGGGAGGCTCAAACGGCAGAACTAGCTAGACCATGGTGACGAGGGACAGCTAGCTTTCTGCTTAGGAAACGCTCACACCATCGTTATAAACAGTTTAGGCTCAAACTACGCTGTTTTTGGATTTAACAAAAAACAAACAAGAGAGATGGCTTTGTCTTTCTTTAAAAAAAATAAAAAATAAACAAACTGAGTTCTACTACTAACTCAATCTAAGTTGAACCTCAAGTCAGCGAGTGATTAAACTAACCCGCAAGGCCGAGCAGAATATCATGAATATGAATTTCCCCCTTTTTAGAGCCGGGAGTGTGCAAAAATTTGATAAGTGTTTTTTTTTTTTTTTTTTTTTCAGTAATCCGAGTTATCTCTCATTAAATTGATTTATTCACTTTAGGTCAACACTCAAATTGATTTAATTATAAATTCAAGCTAAATATAAAGTCATATTGATTTAATTAAAAACTTGAGCTAAATATAAAGTCAAGTTATTAAATTTTAATAATGAACTACTTCATTGAATTTAATAATATTGTTAAATATAAAGTCAGGTAATAGATTTCCAAATTTAGCTGCTTGATTGAATTTAATAATACTGATAAAAAATATTTATACTCTTAATAATTAAAAAAAAAAACATTAATCGGACACGCGGCGGCATTGGTTTTTTTAGTAGCATATATATGAACGCTTGTAGGCGTAGCGACAATGAAAACTGGAAGAAACTTCTCTTTTTTCTACTTAGCGCGTGCTCCTGTGACGGTCAAAGTAAGAAATGATTTAGTGTATAAGGGTCTACCAAAGGTGCTATGCAATCGCTTGTGTCGAATGGCCACATCACCTTCCTATTTAAACAAACTCAAAAGTTAGCTCTTAAATTTTCGTCGAAGCCTATTTTCGGTATTCTGCGGGTTCCGTTGAGATTTTCTAGCTAGCCCCTAAATTCATAATCATTTTATTGATAAGATTCTAATATTATAAATAAAAAAACATTCCAATATAAAATAAAATAAATAAAATTTCAGAATCAAATTTATATTATTTTTAAAAATAATAACTTTAAAACAGCATTAATTATATTATGCTAATACTTGTTTGGGTAGATTTTCAGAGTAGGGTGGTAACGGCAGTGTTTATTGTTTTTAAAATTATTTTTACTCGAAAATATATAAAAATATTTTTTTTAATTTTTAAAAATATATTTTTAATATTAACATAACAAAATAATCTAAGATTATAAATAAATATCTGAAAAAAATTGTCAAACTCTTACTACATTTATTTTTTATTCGTAGGCTTAATCAACCATGTAATCAAAACCATCTTTCTAGTATTCAGACACCAATGTTTACGAAGTCCAGAATTTTTTAGAGACTTGAAAATCTTAACAAGAACACCGAATTTGACAATCAGGATTCAAAACACACATCATCTTGCTGAAAAAACTGACCACCTGAATTTACGTTGATGCCACTCTCACCATTCTAATGGAAGTTCTCTTTGACAAAATCCCCTTTGGTCAAATACGTACTACCATTTCCTTTATAACTCCATGCTTGAACAACGTTTCCTGTCAATCCCTCTGCAAAAACACGATCGACTGCTTCTCCTTCAGGCCATGTCTTGGCTTATCCTACTCCCAATCATAGCCCTGGTCTGCGGTTCAGCACCTGCGTTTGCTGATGATGATGAGCGATATCTGAGCTGCATGAACTCGTTTGATTGCGGAAATATTACTGGTGCTGGTTATCCTTTCTCGGGATCCGATAGGCCTGCTTACTGTGGCTATCCCGGGTTTGAGCTCAGTTGCATAAACCAAGATCCGGAGATCACAATCATGGGATCCACTTACAAACTCCATGGAATCATTAACCAGTCGCGTACTCTCAATGTTTCCAGAACAGATTACACAGAAAATCTATGTCCTACTCTCCTTTCCAACACCTCTTTGAGTCCAAATCTCTCGAGTTCCAATTCAGATCATGTTGAGGTAACGCTGTATTATGGTTGCCCTAGTCCAAGCCCACCAGGGTTTTCAGCTCAGTTTACTTGCAATATTAACGACACTGATATGATGGGATACTTTATAGTAGGCAACCTTTCTGACCTTAGTGGGACTGCTCCCAGCTTAATCAGCTACCTGCCAACATGCAACAATAGTGTTATAGTTCCTGCCCGCCAATCAGCTATAGTGTCAATTCTAGGGAATCCAAATGCAACCCAGTTGCTTGGAGCTATGAATCAAGGTTTTGATTTGGTGTGGAGTGCAAATGATCCGTTATGTGATACATGTAAATCTTCTGGTGGTCAGTGTGGGTACAACCAGACCACTACAGCATTTACTTGTTACTGTTCGGATCAACCTCGAGATTTTGATTGCACAGAATCGCCACAGGCACCTAGTCCATCAACAAGTATGTCTTCTTTTCTTTCTTGATGCCATGATTGGATAGAAAGAGATAGCTGAAATCTAAGATATGCCCTCCAGGCTAGGTGATATAGGAAGACCTTTGGTAATAGAAACAGGCGCGAGCCATTCCTTTGAGTAGAGGGAGGAACCTAGCTAGCTATATGGAATTGTTCCAAGTTTCATGATCCTGAAGATAACACCTTCCTTGATCATTTAATTCCAGTCTAGCAAGGAAACAAAGGCTTCGATTAACTGACAATGTTGTTATAACATGAAAATATAGGCAGCCCTTTATCACAGGGAGCAATCCTTAAAAGTATTTCCAGCTTAGTATGAACTGGGATGGATTATTTCTTCAGCGGTACCAGGTGCAAGAGACTTTCAAATGAAATTACTATTTCAGTTAATTTAGAATCGCTAAATACTCTTCATTCCC